>PVLD010000390.1:0-297379 GCA_004027595.1 Dinomys branickii | reverse complement strand
TGAGATCTCCTGCTGTTTCACACACTCCTATAATTCGAATATTGTTACGTTTTGCCTCATCTTGCAGCTGTTGGATTGACTTTTCTTGTGTCTTTGATGATATCATGAGATTCTTCCTTTCATGCTCATAAGCTGCCATGCTGTCTTCAAGTTCTGAAATTCTATCTTCGGTTTCATTTAAATGGTTTTGCATGCTTTCAGTGTAAGTTTTCAAATCCTGGCATTCTCTTTGGACCTTTTTCATTCTTGGTAATTCATTCCTAAATTGCTCCTGTAATGTTTCCATTTGTTTCCTATTTTCTTCTAGACTTTTGTCTATTTCTTGTCTATGTAAATGGAACATTTCTTCCATCATTGTTTTCAGCTCGTTTTTTGTCTGAGAAATCATTGCGGGTATGTGGGTTATTTCTGCTTTAAGCTCTTTAATGGCCTGTTGGAGTTGTTTAATTTCGGATGCAATCGTTTCATAACTTGAAGTTATGAGGCTTCCTGGTTCCCCTGTATCTTCACATTCAAAACTTGTTCTGGGTGGGGTTGAGTGTTGAGACTGCGTTTTGTTCCTCTGTTTTCCCATTTTTGGGTATCAGATTCAAAATGTGGAGCTATAAATTCCCCAGGCAGTTCAGCAGGCCAAGGTCTGCTGCAGAGGCTGCTCCAATGATTCCTTCTCTTTGGGAGAATGTCCCTTAAGCTGTCTGCTGAGATTTCTGCTTCTATTCTGTACCCCAAGACCTGACTGGGGCGAAGAAAGAGCTTGCTGCCCCAGGAGTCTTACAGACAGGGCACTCCGGTGTTCCTCCCTGGGTGGAGCTCCTTCCCCCCTCACAAATCCCGTTGGGGCGCCTAGCTAGTTCTTCCCACCTGGGAGATCCCGCAGTTTTTAAAGCTGTTTTGATGTTACTTGCTGGGCTGAGCTTCTTCCTGATTCAGGAAATACTAGTTAGAGTGCCCGCTTAACTCACTCTTTGATCGTGCAGACAGGAATGCAGTTCAGATATATCTCTCTGGATGGAGGTTTTTCCTGGCTCAGAAATCCCGCTGATCGCTGTTGCTCCGGTTGGCACAGCGCCGGCTGCGGGGGTGAGGTTCTGAGCGGGATCCCGGACCGCTGCCCAGATTTGCGCAGTCTGTCCCAGTAGCGCGTTCTCTGAGTTTCCTCTGCTCTGCTGCCTCCAACAAATCCTGGTTACAGCCGTCTCTGAGCCGGTCGGGTTTAGGAGCTGAAGCTGTCCTTCCCTCTGCACTTGCTCTCTCGTCTCTATGCGATTTGAACCGAGCTGCGGCCCAAATGCTGCGCTGATCCCCTGGGCGCCGAACTCTCAGGGTCCGCCCACTTCTCGCCGCACAGCTTGTCAGCCGGCCCTTTAATTCTCAGGCCGTGGAGAGCAGCCCGATCAGTTGGAATTTTGCCTCCATGGACCGGGCAGCCGCGGGCAAAGGATCGGTCTCTGGGAGAGATTCCCTCTGCCGCTCACCTGGTCCCCATCTTCCCGGAAGTCTGAGATCCGTTTCTATTCCTCCTCTTCTTTCTCACAGTCCACTGTTCTTTGTCTACTAATCTCTCATCTACAGAGGAAACCTGATTACTTCCTTCCTGTGTTTGAAATCTTTCAGGAAATTCTGACCTAGGGTAAAATCTAAACACACTTACTTCAGCCTGTGGAAGCCATTCATGATTTACTTCTCAATTATGATGTTTGTCTTCTGAATAATCTTCCTTTTGTACATCGGTAATTTTAACATGACAGCCTTTGCAGGTGATTCTCCCTTTACCTGCAATATTCTTTCTTTTCTCTACACTTTTCCTAAGTAAAGAATTTAATTATGTATTACAATCTCTGAGAAACCTTTAATTTATTTCTTGTATGAATTACATTTTAATCAGTTTTCCTTCTCTGTGTGTGTTTGTTCATTTGTAATTATAAATATAGTACATAATTCTTAGGAATGTCTGCTTGAACTGAAAACTGGGTCCATAAAGGATTTTGCTCCAGGATATGATAGAAGTTTTACTCAGAGAAGGTGCTCAGGAAAGAGCTACTGAGTAGATGTCTGATTTCCAAAAACAGAGAAGAACTTTGGTGAAAGCACCCATGTGAGCTTTTACCGCTGGGGATAAAGGTATCTTAGGCAAATGGTGACCATCTGAAGTCATTAGGAGTTGTAGGCTGTTTCAGAGGTTACTTTTTAAATTTTAAAGAGACTCTTAAAGTTTAACTTTACGCTTTTTTCTAAAAGAGAATGAAGGATAGGAAGTGCATATTCCTCAGTGCTTACATTGGAATCTGCTAGATTAGGATTTAAAAAGTACTATGGGTTGGCAATCCATTTATTATTTGAAAGCAATTAAATTTAAGTGCTAACAAAAATATTTACAGTGCTAGACAATATAACCATTCAGAAAGTGATACTTTGACTCTAAGAACAGGACACTGTTACTTTCCACCAATGTTGACTTGGTGTAGAGGAATAGATAGCATTGTATCTCTCATTAAGGAGGACTATTAAACTTCCCCTATTCAAGGAGTGATACATTGCTTACAATTACACAGGAACGAATGGCTGATAAAATAACATGAATTGTCACATAAGTGCTATATTTATTTATAGGATATAATTATTTGTGCATTTGTAGAATAGTTTAAATGTTGCTGTATTCATTGCTATTGTTCATTTTTCCTTTTGGTTCTCTAAAAATAAGATCAGGCACAGTGTTTTCTTGGTTTATTGGTGTAGGTCTGCGGTGTTTCCCCCAAACCTCATTTCTTCAGAGATGAGGTTTTAGAAAGTGACTGGATCATAGGGTTGATGTGATAGTCACTGGGCTGATCTGCTGATAAGTTCACAGCAGAGTGCCGTTAGGAGGGGTCTGGATGGAGGTGAATTATTCTAGGTGTGACCCGGAAGTTGGTCCCTGGCTCTTCCTGTATTTGTCTTTCTGCTTCCTGGCTGCCACGGGGTGAGCAGCTGTCCACTGCAATGCCACTTCAGTGTTGGAGTGGACCGACCATGCATGGACTGAACCTCAAAAACCAGAAGCCAAAGTAAGTGCCTAGTTTGCAAATACAAGTACAGTGGAACGTAGGCACCATTCAGGACCTTGTGGATTGGTGGAGGCAAACACTTCTGAACGCGTAAAAATGACAAATTAAGGAAGTCTGAGGAGATGAAAAAAGCTAAAACCTTGTTTTACAGTTAGAGTAAAATGAACCAGATATTGGCACAGTCTCTTGGACCACCTCTGAATGGATTGATAGTAACTGGATTAAATAGTATATATTATTTACCATTAGGAAATAAGTATGCGTCCCATGTGCTGCCATTCCCATGCTTTATTTGTCTTAAACCTCGGAGGCATATGCTACCATTTGTTTTATCAGTGAAAGCGTGCAGAGGTGGAGTGGTTTTCTTCAGAGACACCCTGGTGTCTAGGCACAGCTTGGGCTTCTGGGCACCTGCAACCTTTGCCTTTGTCCCTGTCCTCTGCTCACCTCTGAGGCAGCCCAGTGTGTCTCTCCGTCACTTTGCTCTTGTTTTAGGTTCACTTTTTAAATCCTTATATTAAAAAAGTAATTTTTGTTGTCTATGTTTTTGTCATTTCGTGGTTAAATATGCCTTTAAAATATTTGGGGTAAAAGGAAAGGAAATAACAATTCTGGCAATTGTCAAGACAACTGATTCTAACTGTATTTTCTATATTATAGTCTTCAGACTCAGTCAGGAGGAGGAGCCATGAAAAGAATAGCCTTGCAAAGTAATGACATGTAAGAACTAGTCCAGACCTGAACAACTTGTGATACCTCTGAGTGAAGAATTATCCACTTGGTACAAGGGAGTGTCATGCATAGTTTCAGAAAACAAACACAATCACAGCTAACAGCATGGGCTAAGAGCTGGTTGCAGCAATCACTGCATTCCAGGGTGGCTTCCTAAACTAATTTGTTGCTGTTTGATGAAAAGGCACAAACAAAGAATCTCCAGTGTGTCACCTTTCATTAAGTTATGTTCGCCTGAGATTTCGTTATTTGCAATTGCTCACCTGTTAAATTAAAAGTTTTGATTTCTTCACAGTTTGTCACCTTTTAAATTCTGATCCATTGACATACACATTTTTTTTTAATAATTTTAAGAAACTCAAAAATGCAGATGAAAGCGAAGTGGCAGTTATGATAGCTGATAAAAAGAATCCTTGTGTGTTTTCTTATTTTTAAAGCATGCTTCCGAGAAGGAACCAGACTTCTTTTTCCCTAAACAATTGCAACGTTGGTCAGTGCAATGGGTTGTTATTATCCTGAAGGCTTTTCCTTGCTATTTCTTTTCTTTATGGACACCAATAACTTGAACAAAAGTAAGAAATCTTCATGAGCACAATAAAGGAAGAGAAAAGATGAAGGAAAACAAAAAAAAATGTAATAAAGAGTACATCAAATATCTCATCTTTGTTGTCTTTTCATTGTCACACGTCCCATGCACATGAGAAATACATTAAATGTGCTACTTAGGAATGATTGTGCTTGTCCAGGTGGCTCCTAATTACCCACCAATAAAGACACAACCGAATAAGTTATGATAAGACACAACCAAAGAAGTTTAGGATTTGAGAATTTGTGTTTTTCGTTTCCTTGTAATGATAGGGATTGATTGTAAAATCAAGCATTGAGATCTATGTAGAAACATTTAAATGCATGAGGCTTGAATTGAAGCCTTTATAGTTCCTTCATTTTGGGTACATGTTGAAGCTAGTGTAACCTGGGTAAATGGGAAAGAAACTGTTCTGCTTCAAAGTATCTCGACTTGTTGGAAATGTATCAAGGTCGCAGGAATTAAGTGCTATTCCAGCATTTCAGATATCGAGATGGGTACAAGTTTGGAAAAGGAGAAGTGTATACGGTCTATGAATTTCTCACTTTCTTCTTGATTTTGGAGTTTTGTTCCTCGCTTTGTGTAACTCTTACCAATAAATAACCTGTAACCTATTTATTGTTGCCCTTAAAGCTGGCACAAGGGCAAAATGAATGACAGCCAGTATTTATTTTCAGAGTCAGCCTCCTGCATGCAGCGCCACTCAGCTTGGGAAGTGGTGTCTGGAGAACAATGCCTCTGAACCTGAAGATTTGCAAAGCATTGACACAAGATTGAAGGGCCGGGGAGGAGAAAATTGGACCCTGAGAATCTGCCCAGCTTTTGTTCAAATAATCAATGCGAAAGATACTGGTCTTTCGTGTCCTCAGCAGTCTATTTTCAGCAAATAGAGGCTGTCATAGTTCTAATTGCTTTTTTTTCCTTGTGGATTTTTTAACTCCACAATAACTGTAAGGCATGTACAGAAAATACAAGAGAAAATTCTCTAATACTAGTTAAGATATTGTACCCAGTAATGCCACCTAGGCACTGGTGCCAATGGCTTGGATGAGTCGGTTCAGTTTCTCAGAAAAATGAAAGGATTATGATTCTCTTTCCTGGATAGACATATAATGCAATATGAAGACATATTTGAACTATTTTACCTGGATACTGAAGCATGCATCTTTATATGGAATAGGAATATTACATCTTTCCCATCAACTATTTCACTTACAAAAGGCTGTGCTATGATTTGTAAAATATCTATTTGTAAATCACCACACCTGAGATTTACTTGCCTTGCTATTCTATTTTATTTAAATTTTGGTCCAGTCAATGAACAAGAGTCACAAATCCACTTTGGTTGTTGTACTAATGTAGAATATGGGGAGGTGGGCACATTCAGGTCAAAACAAACTTTCTACAATGAAATTGCAATGATTGTGGGTTATTCTAGTAGAAAACTTGTTGTAGTAGATTAAGTATTTCTGAATTCTTTGTTTACTTTTATGACTACCAACATATTACACATGTAGGGTTTTAAAATATTCCCCATAGATTTTAAAACCCCACATGTGTAGAAACTTGAATCATTATGGACAAGTAGCTTTCTTAACAATCTATTTTTTCTTGTCTATAGAGTTGCATAACATAAACATAATACATGAAAGATTTTTAATATGAAGCATAAAGAGTAATATTTTCAGGCACTTAGCATGTCTATTTCTATATGTATTATGCAAAAGGCTGATTTAAGTTAAGGCCAAGACCATATATGTGTGAGTCACATACGCCCAGCTGTATTATTTGTGTCTGTATAAACCCATGTATATTTTGGAAAAAATGCATGTTTGCAATATCTGTGACTGTAATACAGCTTGAATTTACTTGCATAGAGGATTATGAGACTGAAGGAATTGACTCATAGAAATGTATTTCTCTGAAACTTTATATATTGGTTTTCTAGATGTGACCAAAGCATATTGGTGATGGATTTTGTCAAGGTCTGGGTTTGTGAGACATGATAGAAAACAGCTGCATACAGAGTCAGGGTAGCTGGTTATGAGGCATGCGCAGATTGATTACATCTAGAACTGGAAGAACTTCAAATATTTTTTGTAAAGTAGTATCTCTGTTTCCTCTATACTCAGCTATTGGAAAGTTTAAGTGTGATTCCATTAATCAAGATACTTTATAAGGTCATAAAGGTTTATAATATTACACTCTTTAAACCATTGCTGCTGTACTCAGGTTAAGGAGTGACCAGTGAGAATATGTATGATTTGGTAGCACCAGTCTATTTGGATAAGAGGATTGGATCTGAGCACTGCTGTGTACAGATGCAACTGATTACGGACTGAAGGTGTGGGCCAACCCAACATTGTGTCCTTTCATTTGTAGGCATGAAGTGTTTCTTCTGGCAATGGAAAAGCTAATTAATACAACATGTTAGGGAGATAGTAGAATGAATATATATACCTTGACACATTTAAATTGTTCCATTTCTTGATTCTATATCCTTCAGCACAGTGATGACAAATCAATGGCACCTGTTTTTTTTCCTTTTAAGAGCAAAGATATTAATGTACAAGTTTCTTTCTAGAGTAAAACCTCAGTAGTTAGGTTTAATTGCAGTGCTGGCATTTTGCAATACATGGGTTTTGGGTTACAGTCTGGGCACTCATCTCTAAAAGGTTTACCATTGCTACCTGGGGACAAATTTCTGTTTGCCAATAATGGAAAAATTAGGTGACATTTTGGTACTGGGAAATGTAACAGCCTCCATCACTGAGTCAGAGACTGCAGAATGTTTTGAAGTATGCTTCTCATGAACTTTTCCCTTATGAAAGGAACACATAGTATGGATTTGGAATACTTCAGAAATATCTCAGTACATAACTTTAGGGAAAATAGTAGCAATGCAAAATGTATGTTGTAAAATTAATATGCCCAAGTTCCTATGAAATCTGTGCTGGGAATACTGTGCATTAAAATAAATGTTTCAGTGATAGTGAAATATTTGGAAAATTATCAGGGAAACATGTTTATATGAAGGAAAAGGGTAGTGATTGCTTATATTCCTTATATTTTTCCTTTATTGGTTTCTGCCAGGATTACAAACAAAACCATTTCATTGTATTAAATTTTATGTGTCTGCTTTTTAGGGCATGGATACACAATTTGACCATACTCCAGAAATTAACATTTGGCATTATCTTGACAACCCCCAGGATGGCCTCACCAAAAAAACACATTAACCACTCAAAATGTCAATAAAGCTGAGTCTGAAAATCTCTGTTGTAAATCATAAGCATGCAATACTTGTTCACACTGTTGAAGATGAGCATATGCAGATGGACATTTAAACGGAACAATGACTTTTGACAGCGGTAAATGGGCTAAACTTCACTGATTAAGCACATGGTCTTCTGATCAGGACTAGGAATTATAAATTGGCAGAGCATGTCCTATGGTCTCTTTACCCTGCTTGACTTGTGGGCTGCATTTGGAATGCAAAAATCACTTTCCTCTCTGGTCAGTAAGATTAACACCCAGGTGTGGGTATGGATCTTGGCTTGCTTGCTCTGTGATGTTAAACTTGCCGTTCTACCACTGCCTCTATGCTGTTCCAGGGAAAGCACCCTTTGCCCTCCTCTACACTGGTTAATAAATAGTGACTGGTTTGGAGTGTCTTGTCTCTGCCCAGCCAGAGGCACTGACCTCCCAGCTCCCCATCATGCATGACTACGTTTGTCTGTTTCTTATTTCATCCTCTTGCCGTACCCCTCACGCAGGCAGATGGTGGTCTTGGCCAGGTCCCCCATGAGATGATTTCTACAAGATTTTCCTCACTTCAAACACCAGTTACAAGATGGTTGGCCAGGTCCCTGTACCTCTGAGCAGCTGGCTACACATTTGAGGGTTCCTGAGAGGCTCTCAGAGTTCATAGTCTGCAAAAACAAATCACAGAACTCAGGAAAGTGTTAGACTTCTGATTAAAGTTTTAGGAAAGCCAAAGGGTAAAGGTCAGGAGCAACCCAAATAAGAGACAGAGGCTGAGGGCTGAGAGGGTCTGAGTAGGAAGGTCCATGCTCTCTTTGTACACAGCAAGGACATTGGCTCTCTAAGGACACAGGAGAGACTGAGGCAGAATGCTGACAGCAGGACCTCCTAACCTCTGACGTCCAGAGATTCCATCAGGGTTTCATTGCCCAAGTGTGACTGATTGAATCATGGGCCGTAGGAAGGAATTCAATCTCCTGCCACAGTCAGCTTCAGGAAGTTAGGGTAACGTTCTGTGTCTCAGAGCCACAATGCTCAGTGCAGGTTGGTCTCTCTGTCACTTCCTGCCCTTGTCCTGAATCATTTTGTTAACATAGAATGTTTGTCAGGATCCACCATGGGTAGCAAATACATCTCATCACCTGAGAGACACCAGGCACTTAAAGGCTGCTTTCTGGGAAACCAGAGGCCAAGTCCAGCTGAACCCTGTACTCCATGGGAATGCGGTTTCTAGATAGATGAATGCATAATGACGGAATGCTATCGCTATAAACTGGAAATTTTCTAAAGGTATTTTCTAAGGCTGAGCTTTGTAAATACAGAGAACAGAGACAATTCAATACATATGAAAAGTGAAGACAGAGAAAAGCTCTTGTAGCTTCAGCTGAGCGCAGACAGTTGTAGATGGATCACAAAGTGTTTGAATGTAGATATTAACATGTCATTTTTCATGCTTAGAAAGACAAAACTAAAATAGCTTAAGTGTAACTCAGAGAATTTAGAAGATGCTTTCTGACAATAATAGGTATAGATGAAACTGCAATTTGGGATAAATGTTCAAGTCTGTGGTAACATATATCAGAAGGCACACCAACACCTTCACAAAAGAACACCCAGTAATCCTGTATAATGGAAGATTTAGAGCAAAATCAGACATTAGTAAATTCTCTGTAGTAAATCTCAGATTATATCAAACTCAGGTACAATCGCTGAGGGACAAAGGTAACAGAAAAGCATGATTATTAGATGCACAAAGATGTAGGTGAAACAGCCTCACTCCAGAGAGTTTATTTGTGCTAACGTGGAACAGATGAGGCACTTAGAGAAATAATTTCCATACAAGGTTGGATGACAGGTAGTTTCAGAGAAATGCATGCAAAATATGTGTGAAAGCAGAGACGAGCAAGAGAATGCATAATAAATGACAAACAGAAACCAACATAGAGCACTTCAGATGCACGTTTATTGAAAACTTCCAAGATAAACATAACAACCTATTCCCAACAAAAAGACCATGCCAGTGAGGAGACAGCACTGCCATATCTGGAAAAGTCGGGATTTACAGCGTGAGGCCCTGTGGCCCACACTTCTGAGTTGCAGTTGTTTTCTCCTGTGGCTCTGAGTACACCAGGTGTGGGGACCAACGCTGAAGGATGTGAATGTGAAACTGGACGATATTGACAGAAAAACAGGCCAAACGTGAAGGAAGAAGAGGAGAAACAAAATGATTCCTGGAAAAATAATGAGAATTTTAATCAATTATTTTTAGTTCTTAAAATTCCTATTAGTCTTATTAGTCTGCGTACAGAATCATTAGTATTTAAAAATATTTTTATAAATTATGTATATGTTTCTGAAGGTGTATTTTTAATCAGCTTTTTGTTTTTTTGTTTGTTTTTTTATTTTTTAAAAAATAAAAGTACAAAAACATATTAACAAACAGACACCAATTAGCATAAAAAATAGTACAATCACAACTGATCTATAGACAAGGTGACATGATCTCAACAGTGGTTATTGCTTTATCCATTGATATCTTCAAAGTGTAAATATATGAACCCATATACAGACATGCAAAATTGGTCAGACCATTAATCCTCTCAACAACAGAAAAACACAAAATCCAAAAATCCAAAGACAGAAAACAAAACAGGCAAACAACAACAACAACAACAAAAACCACCAATAGTTGCTGCTTTGCATATTGATATCTTCGAAGTGTGTGTTCAGGATAACACATATAGACATACAAGATTGATCAAATAACCCGTCATCAATTATTCCTTAGCATTAAGTGATATAATATAATAGTAGAACCATATTAGCCCTCCTGCTTATATGTATATTCATATATACATACATACCTTTTTGTCTCTTTCTTTTCTCCTTTCCGTCATCCCATCTGTTCTTTGTTTTTGAACAGATTTCCTTCATGTCTCTTAGTTTATATTCCCACCCTCGGGTTCTTACACCAGTGATACAATACGTTGCCTGCACATGTATCGCTGATTTATTTCACTTATGAGTATGGACTCCACTTTTGACCACTTGCCTACAAAGTCCCCAAAACTGTCTTTCTTTATAGCTGAATAATATTCCATTGTATAAAAATGCCACAAATTTTTAATCCAGTCTTCTGTGGATGGACACTTGGGTTGCTTCCACATTTTAGCTATTACAAATTGTGCTGCTATAAACATGGGTGCACATATATCAGAGTGATATGATGTTTCCAGATCTTCTGGGAAAATACCCAGAAGAGGAATAGCTGGTTTGAATGGAACCTCTAGACCTAGTTTGCTGAGAAATCTCCAAACTGCTCTCCACAGTGGTTGCACCAGTCTGCATTCCCACCAGCAGTGTAATAGAGTCCCTACTTCTCCACAGCCTCGCCAGCATCTGTTATTGGATGACTTTTTCATACTGGCCGGTTAATCAGCTTTTTGTTCCTAGACCTTTAAGCATCATGAATTTTGTTTGTTTGTTCATTTGTTTTTTATGACCATGAAATATTTTATGGCCTGTAAACAAAGAAAGGTAAGAACTGTGGGCAAAGTGAATTATTCTCCAGTGATGAAGCATAAGGATGGTGTGATTCATTTGGTTTCTTTGATATATTATTCATCACTCTGAATTCTTAGCTTTATTCATTTGTATGATTTTCATACTGTATTATTGCACCGGGTTCATTCGCAGATAAAAGGCATGAGGCAAACAGCTCAAGAAATTCTGACTAGCACTTGCTCCTCCATTAACATTCTTCTTAATATTCTTGTCTTTGCTCTGGTTCACACAAGCTGAACACAGTGTGCAGTCAGCTGGGTCCACTTTGAACTCCACACTGTTTTTACTCAGGCATCTCCTGTCTATGTGCCTTAGAAAGCTCAATGTCAGTACCACAGGATGCATGGGGCACAACACTTTGTAAAGCCAAGAGGATTCTGTAGCTTACAGTTGGAGGCACAAGGGCTTCTGCCTTGGCTTGCATCATGGCTGCATCACATTGTGGCAAGTGGCGATAGTGCAGTATGATTGAGACCATGGTTATTTCTCAAACAGGACCACTGAGGGGTACAGGCAATGTCAGAACATTCCTTGCAAAGCAACCCTTTCCCAAGAACTACCTAGGAGTCATGTGAGAAACACCAAGTCACAAAAAATGGCTCAGTGGCCCAAAGACCAAGTGGGTTCCACTTTTCAAACACATCACCACTCCCCACCATCAGCCACCTTGGACAAACTCTGAATTACACGGACGCTTGGGCAACAGTAAGCTCAGCACCATATTGTATACCAGGACTGAGGGTGCATTTCTCTCCAAATGTTTTGAATGAAGTCATCTATTTACAGAATTACTCTCTGTTACCACTTTTGTGAAGATGTTGTATTCAAAGGATTTGAATTAGTTGCCTTCCCAAAAGATTATCTGAGCCAATGTGAAGCACCTAGTCAAGGGAGAAGCTGCAGTGTGGAGGAATAAAGTAGCCAGTAACATGAATTTTCGAAGAGCGATCAAAAGATATGCTAAACTAAGAGGGTTTTAGAGACGGTCGCTATAAAACACAAATATATTTTATCAGAGTTGTGGATAAAGTAGCAAGTGTAACAGAGGCCTGGGAGCCTCTTATGAGTAGTGTTGACTAGGAAATTAAAAAGTTGGGGAATGGGGATTTGAGAATAGAGGGGTGGCATTGCCTGATTTGATTACTGACTAGCTCTGTGCAGCTCTACTTAGCTTTTTGGGGTGCTAGAGCTGCAGGGCTTTAGAAATCACCCAGATACACCTTACTCCCAGGTGAGTGTCTGCCTAAAGAGATTATTTGACAAGCATTTGCAAAATGAACAGATAAATGAGGTGACAGAGTCTAAGTAAGTGTAGCAGAATTTTACTAGTGGTTCCTAAGCAAATTCACAATGATGTGTTTTAAATCTCGCTTAGTTGTTAGCACCATATCATTCTCCATTGATTTTTATAATAAACCCATAGTAAATAGCTGTGCATGGGCAGGTACAGACACTTTCTGACTAAAAATGTAGTTGTAGAACTACTTGTGAAATGGGCAATTCAATATTATATTGTTTAAAATGTTATTATGGCTAATAGGTCAATAAATATTCTTGCATATATTCATTTGGCTTAGTAATTAACAGGAAGTTTTAGATAATGATAATTTCTCTTTTGCTTCACTTACAGTTTCTTCTATAAATATAGTACATACATATTTAATTTTTATTAACACATAATCATATAAATCAATATGATTCACTCAGATATTTACAAATACACATATATCATGCATGGATTATGTAAATTTATCCTTAAATTCAAGATTTAAGTAGCACAGTTTAAGGAAGAAAAACATTGATATTGACATTATGATGTGATATTATCACTAAATTTACTAAAAAGAACATACTACACTTTGTCAGCAGATTAACAATATTTTATATTTACTTAGTTTGCATAATTTTTAAGGTCTTTCTCAGTTAGCTTCACATTTAAAAAAAACACTCCTCAAAGTGTAATTTTTCCCATGGAAGCTTTGAAGGTGTTGATTTAGTTACTAGAACCCGACCAGGTCACAGAATGAATTTATTCTGTGAATAAATAACTCCAGGATTTGGTAACACCTATATGTATAAGGATGGCAGTTTTATTTGTCAGATAATTTTTGAAACTCTGATGCATGTACAAGACTTTGATTGCTATTCTTCTGTAGCAGAAATAATGTCTTTACCACTTTTAACAGAATCTCATTACTGAATGCCTTTGGGAAAGGGGTGAGGCAGACATGAATAAAATGAAGAAAATAGAAAGTCTTGGTAAAAGCAATACAAGGAATGGATTTTAAGGCACATTTTTATTCTATTAAAATACTATTTTAGGATATCTACAACATTTACAAATTGCACATTTACATTCCTTTTTCGATAAAATATTTCAAAAATGGTTTTAGCCAAGTGATTAAATTACATGCATCAAATCATCATGCTAATTTTAGAGAGATAAAGCAGAGTTAGGCACTGAAATGATTTTGTGATACTAAGATTATACGCTGTTATTAAAATACTTTAGAACAATCACCTAAAAGTAAAAGAATTGTTTGGAGATGAATAATCACAGTACTTTACTGTATTTTTAAAAGTTAGATTTTTATAGTGAGCACTGCATTATAAAATATTGCATACTGTCATGAAAAAGAATGTTACTTAGGAGTTAGAAATCATGCTAATTCCTAATAAGTTACATGTGGTCCATCTACAAAGTTATCTGGAATTACTGACTTATACACAATTCATTAAATAATAGCTTTTGTATATGAAAGATATTCTGATAAAAATGGGTAAAGAACACTAACAGCAGAAAAGAGAGAGGCAAATTTCTACAAATCAACTGAAAATTTTATGCAACTTAAGTAAAACAGAATATTATTTTTGGGTATCGTGAGAAGAATATAGTGCATGTGGCAAACACTTTTGAAAGCCTATGTAAACTCAATGGCACGCTAGTTGGTTATGAAGAAGGATAAACTCGAATTGTTTGTAGGAAAATGGATGCAACTTGAGGCCATAATGTCAAGTGAAATAGACGTACTGGCTGTCTTGGTTACTTTTCTCTCATTGCTGAGACAAAATACCCAATGTCCAAAATGAAGGAAGGAAAGATTTAATTAGCTTTCAGTTTGTGGAGGTTTCAGTTCATACTTGGCTGTTTTTGAGGCAGCGTGGCACATGGCAGAGGGCAAATGTTCATGGCAGCAAAGCACAGCAAAAACAACCAGATCAAAATGGGAGGAATGGTAGCAAGCAGCCTCTTTCCTTCCCTTATATTGTGAACATGCTACCCCCACCCAGGTGGCGTGTAGCTCTCGCATAATCTCCATGCCCTCCTCTTCCACAACCTCAAGATGTGTACAAAATAAGCACCCTGGCTTCCTGCTGAGTCACTCAGCTAAACCTCTAGACTCCCCAAGTTCACACAATGTATCAACCATAACATTCCACCCCTTGTGAACTTGGCAACTAGACACACTTCTTTAAACCAGTTTCCAGATACAAAGACATTAGAAACACAACATTTTGCCCCCAAAAGACTCATGCACATCCCTTTGTGCGAAAGGTATTTAGTCCATCTGCAAGAGTTGCCAAAGTCCTAACAGCTTCAGCATTGATGAAAAGTCCAAGGCCCAAGTCTCCTCCCAGATCTAAGGCAAACTCTTTAGTTACAAGCCCCTGTACAAATGAAAAGTTAAACAATTCCAACAATCAATGGCACAAAATAAGCATTACTATTCCAAAAGGTACCAACAGAGGAATATAGAGCATTGGCAACAAAACAAGTCCAAAATTCAGCAGGTCTAACATGTCCTGTAATTCCACATCTGGCATCTGAAGCAACTTGTGGCACATTGTGAGCTCCAGAGGGTTTGAATGAGTCCACCTCTACGGCACTTCTGGTGGTTACAGCCTCCATGGCTTCTCTCTTAGGCCTGCTTTGCTCCCTCTTTGAAGCTTTCCTCAGATGATCCATGGTTTTGGCTTTGCTAAACTTCTGAGGTCTCCAGTGTACCTTTTGCTTCACACTCACAGCTTCACATGTTGCCCTTTCAGGGGCACACTGCCTGGCCTTCCAGGCCTTCTGAAATCTGCGTGGAAGCCTCTTTAACCTCAGAACTCTTGTATTTTCCATGCGCCTAAAGTCAGGGCCATGTGGATGATGCCAAGGTCTGCTGCCCCCTGGAGCAGTAGCCAAACTTTCCTCTCTCTTGGCCATAGGGATCTAGTGCCTGCATTGCTGGGCACTATAAATCCAATTCTGAGGGGCAGATTCTCTATTCCACCTCCATTTTGGAACCTGGTGCAGCCGCCGCTGTGATTCTGGAACATGGTGCTGTTGGCTTCCTTCTCAAGGCAAGATCTCTCACCTTCACAGTTTTGAGACTGCAAAGGGTGGAGACTTGCTGCTTCTTATAATACCCTTGCACCATCTTTTTTATTTCCTTGCTCTTTCTCAGCAGTAGAGATCTCCTTATCCTTATCTTTGCTGTCCACAGCTTTACTGGAGCTTCCTTTCTGGGAAAACTCACATTTTAAATCATCCTGCTGGGCTGTTTGCTCTTGACTGTCAATATAAATCTGGCTAAAAGCCCCCAACAATAGCCATGCCACTTCCCCAACATTTGACTGCCTTGAAATTTCTTTTGCCAGATTAATCAGTCTGCTGCTGTCCTTAATCTCAGTTTTAGGCAAAGTCTTTGGACAGGAGCAAATTTCAGACAAACTTTCTGCCAAGCCATAACACACATCATCTGGAGTCCAACAGCCAATGCAGTCCTTCCCAACAGATACCTCCCGAACCTGGCCTTTACAGGCAGGATTTCTATCAGCCCTCTGGTCTTCTGAGCTCTGACTAGAATCTCCCAGACAGAACAACCACATGTGTTCTAGCTCATCTCTTTCAGGCAACATCTCTGAATCTTTCCAAACTCTTCCCACAAGCCATTTCCAAAGGCTCTTGAACCACATGGTCAGGTATAGTCACAGCAATGACCCCACTCCTGGTACCAAATTCCATCTTGGTTACTTTTCTCACATTGCTGAGACAAAATACCCAACGTCCAAAATGAAGGAAGGAAAGGTTTATTTAGCTTACAGTTTGTGGAGGTTTCAGTCCATACTTGGCTGGTTCTGAGGCACAGTGGCACATGGCAGAGAGCAATTGTTCATGGCAAAAGAGCACAGCAAAAACAACCAGAGCAAAAAGGGAGGAATGGCAGGAAGCAGCCTCCTTCCTTCCCTTACATTGTAAACAGGCTACCCCCACCCAGGGGGTCTGTTAGCTCTCATGTAATCTGCATGCCCTCCTCTTCCACAGGCTCAGGGTGTATACAAAGTAAAAAAGTAAGCACCCTGACTTCCTGCTGAGTCATTCAGCCAAACTTTCAGACTCTCCAAGTTCCCACAGTGTATCAACCATAACAATGGCTTAAAAATTGCACCATTTCCCTCCTATGACAACCACAAAGTACAGAAAATTTAAAGAGCAAAATAAAAGATAGATGGAAGGGAATAGGAAGGTAGAGTCTGTAAAGATGAGAAGGGCCAATGGAGGTAAGGGTCATGGGAAGGGAAAGTCAAAAGGATTAGGCTACTGCAAGCTCATGCGCCACCTCTCCAAGTCATTACATATTGTAAGCATGTACTAAGGAAAGCAAAACCAAAAAAATACTTATAATTCAGAAAGGAAAAAATCCAAAGAGAAAGTATGTTTTGCAGAAGTTAAAACCTTTGCTGTCTAAGGTTTGTAGATAACATTCAAAGCAGGGATGCAACATTAACTGGAGTCTAATTTTCTAGTTTGTGTTGTAAAATATCTTGACCATATAAGTTTCAAGACTTATATACAAGCCAATAACAATAACAACGCATTGTGCTGCCAAGTAAATAAAATAAATTATACCAAGAAAGGTATATTTGATATTCACCCAGAAACTTATACAAAAATAGATTGCTGAATACAGACTTAAATATTAGCTGGTCAGTGAAAAAGCAGTGTGTTATAATCCTGCAAATATCTAGAGTCTGATCATCAGAAGTAAATGTGTAGTCTTCTCTCTGTAGTTGTTTCTTTGTGGTAGGAGCAGTACCAGCTAGAGAAGCCCTAGCTGTTAATAATGAACCTCAGCACTTTGACTTAGCAGACTGTTTTTCAAGCATGTAACAGTACAACGTCAGGTTCTTCTCGTCAATGTCAATCTCTATTTTAAGATGTAACTGTTCCAGATGGGGGTGGGGACATAGACCTATGATCCCAGAACCCTGAGAGGCTGAGTCAGGAAGATCACAAGTTCAAGTCCAGCCTAGACAATTTAGTGACTTAAGAGAGATTCTGCTAGCTGCTGGGAGTGGGGAGAAGCTGACTGCAGTGTTTCAGTGACAGCTTCTAGAACAAAGAGGCTTTGGGCCAGATGAAGGGTTTTAAAAATTTAAAAACCACAATGTCCAGATCTGGAAGAGAAGCATTGCTGATGCAAGAAACGAATGCAAGCTGAGACCAAGTTTTTGATTTTCCTGGTCCTGGGGATTGAACCTAGGGCCTTTGCATTGAGCTACATCCCAGGCATCTCCTGCCAGTCCCTTTTTATTATTTTCAGACAAGGTCTCCCAAAATCACTACTGTGCTCAGGGTAGTCTCTGACTTTCCATCCTCTGGACTCAGCATCCCAGAGTGCTGTGAGTACAGGAGAGGAACTGTTTTTGTTCCCACACTTAGCACTCAGAAACCTGATGGTGGAAACAACTGCTAATGCCAATCTGAGGGCCTGACGAGGTTGGAAGGAGGAAGATGCAACCAAGAAGAACCTGCAGAGCACCATGGGAGCAAGCCAAGGTCAGGAGCCAGGCAGCAGAAGAGCAGGCAGGGCCTCGGTCCCCAGGAAGGTCACTACAGGAAGAGGTCAAGGTCTCCATCTTTCAGCAATATGACCTGACTTAGTGTTTGGGAAGAGATTAGACTGGGGGACAGATTTCTAAATGGAACTACTTCTGTATCCACCACAAACTAAATTAACATGGTCTGTGCTTTGGGAAATTTTGTGATATTACGGTGGCTACCTTGATCAGGTTCTTTGGTATGTGATCAGGTGGGAGGTCGAGTTTGCAAGCTTGTAAAAGCTGGGTGTACTGAGAGGCAGTCCATGACATGGCTCTGCTATTGCAACTTGTTATTTTGTAGAATTGCATTTGTAGTTTTACTTAGCAGAACAGGGACCCTAATCTTCAGGATTTAGATACTGATGTATTTTAAAGAGAATTGTTTTGCTTTTTCACTTTCTAAGTGATGGGATCTAGGAGTTTAAGCTGAGTATAAATGCTTCAGGTTATGTTTGAGCTGGCAATATTTGACCTTCTTATTTAAATGAATTTTAAGGATATTGAAAATTCCCTGAGATGTGGCTTTGCAAATAATGTATTTTTAAGAGGTTCAAGAAAATCCAAAGAAAATTGTTTCAGATTGTGTTTATATGTTTACATCATTCTAAGGAACATATTTTCCCCTATCTTTTAACATTTCTGAAATAGTGATATATCTTCTCATAATTATATATATATTTTGACTAGAGATACTTTGTCTTCACAGTACATGGAATAATGATGTTTCACATAATGCTACCTTAGCTCGAAGGAAATTTAGTGTGTTTTTAGTGAAAAATGGTACACTTTTTAAAAATCTGCTTTTTAAAGATAAAGTCTTACAATGTAATTTAGCTGAACTTGAACTCACTATATAGCCCAGGCTGGTGTCAAAGCTGCAGTGATCCTCCTGCCTCAGCCTCACCAGTGCTGGGATTATAGGTGTGCAAACCATGCCTGGTACTTGTAAAAAATCTCAAATTACAACCTGGTTACATACTAATGAACATTTCTATTGTTTAAATAAAAAAGATTTTTATAATTAATAGGTCTTTTGTTTTCTTTTAGTATCTTGTATATGGAAAAACTAGAAATCATTTAGTAGGATCCTGTCATTTTATAAAGTAGAAAGTTTGTTTTATATAAAAATAGAATGACTACAATTTTACAGCTCTTAGTTTTGTTTAGTTCAGCGTTTTAACATAAAATGGCAGAGGGTAAATTGACTGTTAATAGCTAGATACCATCTTAGAAACCCTCACAACTGCACTTAATAAATAGATTAATTAGATCTACAGAAGTGTAATGATTTGTTGGAAGTTGTACAGTAGGTCAAAGCTGGAACCATATTTCTTGATGAGGGTGTAATGGTTGATACACTGTGTCGCTTTGAGAAGTTTAGAAGCTTAACCAAGTGATCTGGCAGAAGGCCAGTGGGGGGGCCATCAGCAGGGGGCCAGCGGCCTCACTTTGCAAACACCCTGAGCCTGTGGAAGAGGAGGGCCTGGAGATGGTGCGAGCGCCACCTGCCCTAGCGCGGGTAGCCTGCTTACAATGTAAGGGAGGAAAAGAGGCTGCTGTCTCCATTTTTGCTTTTGTTCTGTTTTCCGCCTTCTGCTGCTTTGAACTATTGCCCCTCTGCCGTGCCAGCCTGCCTTGAGCCAGTTTAACTCCACAAACTGTGAGCTAAATAAGCCTTTCCCTCTTTAACTTTGAGCATTGGGCATTGTGTCCCAGAAGTGAGAGGAGTGTAAGCAAGAGAAAGCTAATGCTTTTTTTAAAAATAAAAATGTATGGCAGCCTTTGGTGGAAATAGCTCGGAAAGTGGGTGGGCAGAACACAGTTTCTGTATCGGTTCATGAATTTAATTCATTGCATGATTCTGGGAAAGGTGACACAGTCATATTCATCATCTGATGCAGAAAATTCACAAATGGAAGCAAAATTAAATCAAATGCTTCTGTTCACAAACAGAAGTGTTTAGGAATCGAGGTACCACTGTATTAGTGAAAATAAACTTATGTCTTCAAATTAAAATTCTTTTATGTATATTACATGATATATTGGTATCTGTTGGGATTTCTGTAGACTTGAAAAAAGTCATTTTATGGGATCGAATGCATTTATCAAATAATGGAGTTTCAAAGTTTAATTTACAACCATCACTTTCTCCTTGAGGAGAATCTTTCCATAAATGAGCAGAATTAACTTCATATTTAATTTTCAAACACTTGACTATGGAACCTATAAGTTATATTTAAAATTTTTGAAATGTTGCCCTCTGCTCTTGTTTTTGGAGTGCTGATCATGATTTTACCCAAATAGTCTGTTAAATCCACTTAATATTGAGAGGTTATATTAGGTTAGTTGAAGTCAACATTTAAAAAAAAAAGTACAAAAAAAGAACAATAGCAAAATACAAACAATACACAGCAAGGGCATTAAAAATGACACAGAGTTTCTAACCAAATGATAGGGATTAACAGCACGCTTGCACCTGGTAATCTGAGCAATTTACGTGGCAACAACAATTTGCAGTATAACAAACAATGGTGAATTCCTACAATCCTGCCTAGTGCCACTATGTATTGTCTCGAATGTTCTTTTAAATTATTATTTACTTATTCTCTTTAATGATTTGATCAATCTTCTATTCTTACATCTGGTAATGTGAGCAACTTCGTTCAAGTCAACATGTTTTTTACTCATTTTCTTATACATCATTTGAACCAGTCTAGATTTGTATTCTGAATAGCAGAAGAATTGTAGAATATTCTCTAAAACATGCATTTAAGGGGAACACAGATGCCTTTTTTCATTGGTGAGCCACAATCTGTTTGTCCACTGTGCCTGATAGTTTCTACGAAAGATAACCAATGCAAAGCTGTTAAAATCCATAATGTGTGGTGTACTGTGAATGCATTTTGAATACATTATCTTTCTCCTGTGAAGTGGTTACCATTTCAGTTAATAAGATTATAAAATGACTTTCTGTGTCTTCAGGGATGGGCAGTGAATATGCTGCACCCATTTCAGTAACCACTCTTTCTCCCCTTCCTTGTGGATCCAGATTTATTACCAATAAAAAAGATCAGGGAACACATCTTCGCTGCTTGCTGAATTTATCAAATGCAGTCATAAGTTGAAGCCTGCTTTGAGATAGCTTATTTTGTGAGCTTTATACCTAACTCTAGTAAACTTGGTAAGACATGAGGTTGTCTGCGTGTCTCTGTTCTTCTTTACGTGCCCTCTGCTCTGCATCCAGGGAGTTCAGAGCCTTTGAAGCAGTTCCTTAAGATGACCTCCTTTCTCTAGGGCACAGCTAGTGGAGTTTAATACAGAAGCCTGAGAATTGTTGCTTCTCCTGTTACATTTTGTTGTCTTGGAAGCTGGGAGGTCAGTAGTCAGACTTCCTGGCACCAGAGAGGATGTGTGTGGGACCAAAGGCAATGGTCTCCATCAACTGCTCGATGGTGATGGTGTCCTACGGCTGCCACACAGCAAGCACTGAAGGCTGTGACTTTTCACATGTGACCCAAGCTCTCTTGGTATCTTGGTAAAACATGGACTAAAATTTAGGTTTCTACTTCATGGTTATGTTGCTTTGGATTATGAAAATGCACATTTCTTGCATTTTATCTGAGAATGATTTTGGAAGAAGAAAGTATAAAATAATATTAGTACTTTATGATGAGAGTATGGATTATAATTGTTACTTAAATCCAGTTATGTTCCTCAGTACTAACATTATGAAGTAAAACTAATCACATGTAGAAATTTTATGCAAAACATAAAACTGAGCAGTTCGTGCTTTCTTATATTTGCTGAAGTCATTAATAAAGTAAGACAATCTCCTATAAAGCAGACAATTATAAATTATAAGGGAAGTGACATTGACATTAATTTCTGACTTTGCTAATAATTTGCCTTCCATAATGTTTTCATCTCAGGAATTTCATTAGTTTTCAGGTTTTGGTAGCAAAGCTATTTGAGGGTAAAGTGCTAATTTTTCTGGGATTTATAAAAGATTAAGAAATTTAGTCCTGGAGCAAGATACATGTTTCATACATGTGACTTTTATTTAAATTCAGTGCTCCATTGGTGTTTTTAAAGCAACAAGTGCTTTCCCACATCATGCGACCTGATGTCTGTAGGGACAGTTAGAGGGAAGACAGGCAGGACTGTGGGGTATGAAGTGGCTGACATGGCTGGTAGCTATAGAAATGACCACCTGGTGACTGGAATTTGCCCTTTGTGAAACCTTTGCAGGTGCGGAACAGCTCTTTTTAGGGACTTGCTGGCATTCATTTACCGGAAAGCCCCTAGACCCATGACCCATAGCTCACCTTAACAACAGCGCAGCCCAGAGACAGTTTACCCCAGCAACAGTTTATCCCAGCCGAAAAGCCACAGACCCTGATCGGCCTAGAGTACACCAATCTGAAGATCTGGTAACCCTGAGCTTGCCCCAGGACAGTTTACCCCTAGAAGTGTGGGCAAAGTGAAGGCGCCAGGTTAGGGAGCTCTTTCCCGCTCCCCCTGGCATACAGCTTGCTGTCAATAGCTTTGTCTCCTCTTTCCTCATCTTGTAAATAAACCCCTGCTTCCACTGCTTTCATTTCGGACCCCTTCGGTCCGGTCCAGATGACCTGACTTCCTCATTCTCCACTTGGAGGATCTTCAGCTTTGAGTCAGGCCCACATCATTCCCGATTCCTTCCTGGACTGAGGCCAGGGACCCAGCAAGGCCAGGGTCTTGGCGTGGGAAGACCCCAGCTACCCACAGTCCCACCTGACCTTACATGTCCAATACGTGACGTGATGATGCTTCATTTCAGGACCAAGAAAGGCTTCACAGGAAGTTGAAGAACTGGAATAGAAAATTGTAGAAAAACATAGGCTGATTTTTAATCCCTTTCCCTTTTTTTCTTCTACCTGCCTGCTGCTGTGAGGCAGTTTAATTAGCCACCACTGAAGTGCTGCGACCTATCTGAGAGAATCTCTCCACAGAAAAGGTCACGCCTGAGTGGCGAAGAGGGTGAGCCTGACGTGAATCTCATTCTAAAAATGTCAAGAGATGTTTCTCAAGTGCTCATAATTGTTCCTCTACATATTTTCATTGCAAAAGATTTATTACTAATATAGAACATGTTAACAGCAAAATAGGATAAAAAGTTCAAAACCATAGGAGCAAAATTATTCATTTGTCAGCCTTAAAACTGAACACACTAAAAATCCTCTTTAGATGATTATCACTTGTTTTCGTGCTCAAACCACTGCTCATTTTGCATGGTGTATACAGTAAAAGACCAGTTCATTCCCTTGATTTCCTTAGTCCTAATACCACAGAACCACGTAACTGTGAGGAATCTCTAATATTCACCTGTTCAATTCATTTTCAATTTATATTTTCAGCTCAGTATGTTTTAATTTAACTAAGCTCAATTTTTCCAGTAATATATTAAAAAATACACATGGAAAGGATGAACAAAAATTTGTGGAAAATGATTCTTGATGGTTCTAGTCCAACTTCATGGTTTGCTTGGTTTCTGACAAATGGAAGCAAAGACAGGTAGAGGACTAAAAGTTCAGAGGAGGGGAGAGAGAGAGAAAGAGAGAGAGAAAGAGAGAGAGAAAGAGAGAAGGGGAGGGAGAGAGAGAGAAGAGAGCCAGTGTGAATAGACACCAGAAAGGCACGGCCCGAGTACTGCTAACTGCCTCATCCACCCTGAAACCTCAACTGATTGGTTAGATCCCTCATAATCCACTCTCTGGGGACATTTGCAATCTCAGCCATCACAGATGGACACCTAAGCCACACCGAACAAAGGGACACAATGAGTCTGGCTCTATGTGTTGAGGAAGGACTCTCAGCCTTTTTGGTTGGTGGGAATCTGGGTGCTTCTGGCGGCCCCGTGTGAAATCTCTCTGAGAAGCAGATCACAGAGAAGGAGCAAGGCAGGGAAACGGAGGAACCCACAAGTGCTCAGCCACTGCTCTTTCCACGCGGTGAATTTCTCTGAGTTGCATTCATAAATTATGAAGGAGGATCCTGGTCCTAGAAGACTCCATGGAAAACAATTGTATCATCCAAACAAGGCTTGCTTTTCATGAGTCTGAAAGGTAAATTTAAGTTTGGATTCACTGACCATTAAGATGAAGTGAGGGGCATGGACATTTATTTTGTGCTTTTGGCTTGGTGGCACTGATAGGACCCTACTCAGAGCTTAACAGGATGGTTTCCAGAGCCAGATTGACAGGGTCTGAATCACAGCTCTAGCAGGAAGTCCAAGGTCAGTCATTCATTGCCAAGTGAGTTACTGAGCTTCTCTCTGTCATGTTTCTTCATCTGTGAATGTAATACTCATCATGGAAGTACATTTGAGTGTCATCACTGTAAGGCAACGTCATCTCTTTGTCTGTGCTCCTGCCACCCAACAAAACACTTCTGCTTGTCTAAAAATATATTTTTAAAGGTGCTTGAAGATTTTGTCACTCTATAAAGGGCCTGATAAGTCCTCTTACTGAACGCAATCATTTAGTAGTAACTGGACTTAACCAGATTAAAATAGAATGCAAGAAGTGAAATTTTATTCTGAGATACAAGAAGCTTAACAACTTTTTGTGAAAAAGATATCCAGGAAAATTGCCCATATTCCTAGAAAATGTAGTTTGTATATCGTAGGAATAATGTGATCATGATATAACTCATTTGATAGAGGTTTAGTGATATTGAAGCAGATTAGACATTCTTTAAAGTCAGAAGGTGGCATGCCAGGGACTACTCAAAGTTAATCAATTGGGGTAAATGCTATGCTGAAATTCAAGCATGGGTGAAAGGAGGTAAATGAAGCATCCACTCAATCTTCTACTCTGGCTGCAAAGCCCTGGTAAATAGCAAGGAAAATAGATGTCTCTAAGGGAAACTAGTTTATTAAATATAGGCGTATATTTTAAAAATTGTTTTACTGATCATCATAGTATATTCCATGAAATTAATCAATTAACATCATGAAAATTGCAAAGAGAATTTAAAGTGATAGTAATAAAATAGTATAACTCTCAATATTAATTATTTAGAAAGAAAGAAGTAGGAGGCAGAAGGTAGAGTATGCTGTTATGATAATCCTTCAAAGACAAGCAGCAACAACAACAACAACACAATGAAAAATGTTAGCCAAGTACAAAGCCCAGCTACTCATGACCTTGAATGTGTAACAGTATTTAAGGAAAGAGTTTGCTTGTGTCTTGATCCACTGTGGCCTATCAAAGGTGAACAAATGAGGTGCTTGTGTTTCTGTGTGTATTCCAGGTACCTAACATCTTTTCCTGTCAACACTTACTGTACAGAAGGAGCAGAATGGAATTAGTTTTTAGTGTGTGCTTTATATTTGTCCTCTCAATATACAGTCATAATGGACAGGTAGGCATGACCTTTGGCCTTTTATGAGGTGGGAGTCTGATAGGCAAGGAGCTCTGGATTACACAGTAAGTAATAGATGTGGCAGAAACAGAATGCATACAGTGGAGTTCGTAGCCCACATTACAATGCCAAAACACTTGAAGCATGGTGTAATGTGACCATTTTATGGACTCATTATGGACTAATCTAGCCTCTCATCCAATAGTCATGTCAAGATCCCAGCCAGACAAACATTTAATCCAACTATTGCCAAAGGAGCCAAAAGATCAGGAGTTGACTGTAGCACTAATAAAGCAAAACACACACACACACACACACACACACACACACACACACACACACACAATCTATGTAAGGCTTACAGCTTCTCCTTTCTCCTATGACTGACTAGCCCTGTTAAAGCACACACCTAACGCATACTTGCCATGTATTCCTACTTTAAGTTTGCTCCAGTGAGAGCCATGCTCAGTCTTTCTTCTGGGCCCACAGTGTCCTCCTGGTCAGAAGGTCCCACAGTACACCTCGTTTTTCAACCTTCCTTTTGGAGGAAAGGAAAAGGAATGGTTAAAATAAAAGAACCCTCTACTCTAGCACTAAGAAGTCTTTTTTTCTTTTGCCAAAACATTGCAAAGACTTCCTAACTTCTGAAATACTTACTTAGGCAAAAAAGAGTACATCGCGAGGCCCGCCGCTATGGAACTAACTGAGAAGGAAATACAAATCTATAAAGTAGCCCAATGAAAGGAATTCTTTGCTTTGTTAGCATATTTGGCTTTTCCTCTCCCCCCTTTCATGTGGCTTTTAAAAATCCCACATTCTGTGCTAATTTTCCAAACTCTTAAGATGATAAAACACATTCTATTCTGCTGCCAAATTACAGTGATTTCTTCTTACCTGCTGCATCCCACCGCCTGCCTTCTCAACCACTATGAAGTGTAAATATAGTCATGTTTGTGTATTTACCCATTCATTATTCATTTGTTTTTTATTCATTTTGAGTCTGTCAGTGGTGCTTATTTCACATTTAAACTTTTCCAGGGTGGTAAATGTCTCTGTTAAAGGCTGTAAAATCTGCCCCAAGAGGGCTGGGCGCAGCCCATTAGTCATGTGGGTGGTGGAGGCGAAAGGGGAGAGGCCAGAGAGGGTCCTGACGCAGGCTTCTGCAGCGAGTCTTCAAGCAGGCAAAGGGGGTGTTCGATTCCTACAGAGCAACAAGTTCAAACCCTCTTCTCAGAGAAGGCCACAGTGATAAAACTGAGAATGGCTGTGGTCGTGGGAAAGAAACAAACCAATCGTGTTCCTCCTACATTGCCTGAAGGTATACACCATATCTGCAAACCTGCATGCTGCAGGGGAGACCAGTTACTAGTCCCGGCACCTACTTCCCACTGACATAGTGGATATCTCTGTTATATCCCCAGTATGACTGGAGGCTGGGAATTTCCATATAAGACCTGGTGTGGGTCTAGAAAAACCAGGGCCTGGTGAACACAATTTGCAAATTAATAGAATGGAAGTAAATGAGGTAATGAAAGATAAACACTAACACGGAGCTCCAACCCAAAGTGAGACATTTTCAAAATGCAGAGATGTGTAATTATAAGAAATGCAATAAAAAAGTATAGAATAAACAAATTTATTTCATATAAACTTGCAATAATAGGATTCTTAAAAAGACTTAATATATGAAGGATTTCTAAATAATTAAGTACAAATATAGTACTCACTAAAATACTATGAAAATTAATGTATTAGTTTTTTCAATAGAATGTAGGGAGTGTGGGGGAGGGAGGGAGAGGAGATCGTTGAGGAACCGGGTCATGTGACTGACATACAGTTAAATATCTGCAGAGTGGTCTTGTCCCAGGCGAATGCAAAGACAGCGTTCTGGAAGAATTCCCTCCCTGTGTAGGGAAATGCATGGGTCCATCTTCTAAAGTCTTTAACTGATTGTATAAGGTCCACACACATCGCAGAGAACAATTTGCGATATTACACATGCATTGATTCACATGTTAATCCGGCCCCAAAACCCTGTCACAGAAACCCTTAAAAGAGGGCTTGACCAATGTGTGTGAAATGAATATGCAACATATAATATATTATGTAGCATGCAGTTAATATATGTAATATGCAATATATCATGTAGAATATAGTACATGGCATGTAATATATAGTATACAGCACAAGAGCATAATATACAATATACGCGTGCAAAGATACGAGCAGGCAAGTGACAGAAAGGAAGACAACTGCTTCAGACATGGAGAAACACACGCTCATGAGTAGAGAAGTTAAAGTTTAAAGACGGATACCTGTGTAAACTAATGAAGTAGTAAAACTTAAATACTTGGATAATACGAAAAAGGTAGCGAGGATTTTGGAAACTCTAACACTCATGTATTATTAATGAAAATTTCCCTGCTTTGGCCTTTGGGGTGTGAAACACCTCAGTACATTTTCAAGTTACTTACACTCAGATTCTCTCTGTATTTATCTCTTACCTGGATGCTTATATCACAAACAGGGTAAATGGTGAGTGTGACAAATCGGTATTTGAAAATGATCATTCTGCCCTTAGGTGGAGATTATATAAGTAAAATATGGTAGGTTTATGTCATGGAATATTTGAAAAACTAGAAACATGAGATGATTGTAGAGTTAATAGGACCAATAGTTTTTAAGAACATAATCCTTAATGAATAAAGCAAGAAATGGAATGTATTCTCCACAGAAGGTCATTCATGTGTATCTACGATACCCTCACGAGATATGCTGGCATATTTGTAAATGGGCAGATAGGCTGTAATGACACGTGTTCATTGCAGCAGCATTTTCGCACGGGGAAACTAAAATAAGAACAAAACTAGACTTTACATATAATAAATGAAACACGAGAGGAGATGTACTTAGAACAACGATTACAGTTTTCCACACAGTATAATAATACAGTGGTATCTTAGTTCACAAATGTAATTCTCTCCACAGCTGTGGTTCCAAACCGAATTGGTTGAGAACTGAATCAAGTTCAATGTTTAGGTTGAGTACTAATCTTATGGAGAAATTCTCATCCAGTTTGGTTTGGATGAGAATCATGTACAGAATTAAGTTCATGAGCTGAGTTCCCATTAATCTTTACTTTTTATATTTTACAGAATAGCAGTAATGAAAACACTTATATTGCACAGATAATGATTTCAATTATCTAATTTTTTGTGACTGAAGTTGTTACCTAGAATGGTGTAGTCAGTTGGGGAACCATCACTGTGTAATTAAAGTATGAGCCTTCCCACATTTTACATACACAGTTTATCATTCCAAATAGGAAAGAAAACGGTGAGAAAAATAAGAATTTTGAAAGTATTAAAACTATTTTCAGATGACCTGATTGTAAAACTGCAGCAAAATGAGGCTAATGATAAACCAAATGCAGGTATTTTTAAACTATTAAGTAGCTCAGCATAATACAAAACTAATGCAAAATAGACTCATGGACTTCTGATTGGAAGTCTGACATGTCCAGTGTGAGTTTTATTAAAATTTGAAACTATTGTTCTGTGGGAAACAGTGTGAGATAATGGAAAGTTGAATTACAGATTCAGAAAAGTTTTGAAAACATACATGGAATAAGAAATATATCCAAAACATACTAGATGCCTTAAACTCAACAATAAAAAATCAAATAACCCAATTTAAAAATGGGTGAAATATTTAAATAGGCATCCTACCAAAGAAGATGCAAATTCCGTGAGTAAGCATTTTAAAATATGCTCCCTGCCATTTATCAGTATGGAATTTTATATTAAAACAACGTCACAATACCAGTATATGCTTGTTGCAGCACCTGAATTCCATGAAGCTACAGCTGCCAATTGCAGGTGAGGATGTGTAGGAACAGGGCTCCCTTTTCTTGTTAGTGGACCTGCATGAGGGCAGATGCTTTGAACAACAGTTTGGCAGTTTCTTACAAATGTACTAAGAGATCAGCCATCTCTTGTGTAGATATTTACCCAATGTCATGGTTTGTGTCTGGGTTTCCCCACAAAGACATATAACAGTCATGGGGCGAGTTTTAGACTTTATGACTGATTCATGGGTGTGAATGCTACATCCACCCTGGGGTAGACAGTTTGCATACAAAGGGAGAGAAAGAGGCTGCTTGCTGCCACTTCTCCCCTTTTGCTCTTGCTGCTTTTGCTATTTTCTTCTGCCATGAATGGTTGCCCTCTGCCATGTGCTACTATGCCTTGGAGCCAGCCGAGTATGGACTGAAATCTCCACAAACGGTGAGCTAAATAAACCTTTCCTTCCTTAATTCTGGGTGTCAGGTATTTTGTCTCAGCAATGAGAGAAAAGTAACCAAGACACCAGCCTATTCAGAATTTCATCTCCACATGAATATTTGCCCTTGAGTTTTATAGTAATTTTGTTCATATAGGCTCAGTACAATAACAATTTTCTTCCATTGGTGAATAAATACGCTAATTGTGATACATTTATGTCATAGTATGTTACTCAGTTATGGAAGGAATCAGCCACCAACCTGTGAACAAACCTGGATTAATTTTAAATGCATATTGCCAAGTGACAGAAGCCAGTGGAAAGAAGCCACATGCTATCAGGTTCCAGTTATACAGCATGGAGGAAACTATGGAATCAGTAAAAATTTAGTACTGCTGTTCATCATGGGAAGGGTTCAAGGACTGAACAGGCAGCATGTAGGAATTTGGGGAGAAGGGAAACTGTACTGCATAGCACTTTAGTTATGGACAAATAACCATGCATTTATCAGAACCCACATCATAAACTGTAGTGTATGCAGTAAGAAATACTTTAGGAAGTTAGAAATGCAAGAATGGAATTGCAAATGGGAAAAATAATTTAAACACATGATTAATGAAACCACCTCATTAAGACAGTGTTGGATAAAGTCAACCTAAGTGTTTCCTGGAAAGGCTGGTAGGCAGGACAGCAAACAGAGGGGCAAGACCCACCCTAACTGTAGCTGACATCACCTGCAGGCTTGCAGACTGCATCCAGTGAAAGGAGATGGAGTAAGATGAGCCGATGTGCAAAGTGCAATCTGCATGCACAGATCTTTCTTTGCTCCTGAACCACTGGTGGACATCAGACTCCAGCTCCCAACTCTCAGGGAGCCTCCAGGCCTTCAGTCTGGGGTTGGTGCTGCATCCCTGACCTCTCTTGCTCTGCAGCCTCCAGCTGCCTGGGTTCTCTACAGCACACAGACGTCCACTGTGCACTGTCCCGCCTCGGATCCTGTAAGAGATGTCCCCAGTGGATTCTGTTCTCCGGAGAACCCTAACCAATCCATTACAGTCAAAATACGTTCCAGAAGAACTGATGTCTGAGTAGCTGCATACACCCCAGAAGGACCACTATATCTTTGTTTAGAAAAAATCATGTTTCTGAATATGAAGAGCCTGAAATATTTTCACTCTTTTCTTCATAAGTCAACTGTGTTAGTCACATTTCTGCTGCTGGGATAAAATACCCGACACACACAACTTAATGGAGGAGAGGGTTATTTTGGCTCTCAGTTTGAGAGGTGTTGGTCCATGGTTTGCTGGCTTTAAAACAGGAGATTTACAGTGGAAAACCATGAAGGCGAAGCCTTCTCACCTCACGCCAGCAGGAAGCAGAGAGAAGGAAGAGATCCAAAGCCAGAGAGGACGGTGGTAAATAGTAAGAGCCTCAGTCAGAAATAGTGCCGGGATCATTCCCCAAGAACAGCTGCACACACTCAGGACGGCCAAACTCCTGACTGCCTCACCAGCACAGCAGGTTGGCCATCAACCCTAACCAGCACGGAGCCACAACGGCCTATAACAACCAGCCCAGGTTGCAGCTTCTATGGGATCAGTGTGAACTTGACTGAAATATCAGAGAAATTACTTAGGTTTTCCCGTGCTTATGCATTTTGCTTAATTTTGTCAGACTAATAAGTACCATTGGTTGCATCTTAAAATAGAAACAAAAAGTTTTATTTTCTTGGAAAGAAGATGAGTGTAGTGATGGACAGAAGTGGAAAATTTTTCCATTTCCTGTCCTGGTTAATACATTTGTTTGAGGTTTTCAGGAGAAGTGTAAGTTATTCTGCATGTACAAGTAATTGAGTTTCCCAAACTTGAAACACTACACACATCATTAAGAACATTTTCAGATTATCAAAACAAAAGTGAACTACTCACATTAATTACTTGTCTGATTTTAAAGGTGATAAAACATAGCTATGTTCAAACCAACAAAGCCAAAAACATCTCCTTTGAAGGTAATGAGGCAGGAGGAAGAGGAAAATAAAATATAATTAACACCTGTCTCTTGCACAGTACTGTAGTACTAATTCACAGATGTTTATGCTACAGATAGCACCAGTGCATTTTATGTAGGATATATAATATGTATATAATACTGAGTTCATCTACTGTATAATGTAAATAGTTGCTTTGTTTTCCTTATCTAAGGAAATCAGAAGAACTTCTGTGTATTTACCTATTTGAATTATGCCACTTATAGTTGTAATATTTATCAAGTCATTTTCTGACAAGTAGGGTACACTTTATGAGGGGCAAAATAGTATGGGTAAATTAAAAGGTGTGAATAGTAAACATCAAAACCAAATTATCAAGATGTTTTTCTAATATAGTTTTGTACTTCAAGCTCAAAGCATAATTATACTTTTACCCTCTGATGAAATAAAAATTGTTTGACCTCTCAGAGCAACAGAAAACAACCAGATGAAAGTTCACCAAATGTAACAAATTAGGAGAATGATTTATAAGAAATATTGTTATGGTCGATACATTGTATAAAGATATTGTTCACTCCACCAGGGAAAAACCAAGACCTGCTGAGGTGCTTGCTAAAGGCCCAAAAAAATACCAAATGGGTATTAAAAAGGTAGTTTTAAATATCAGCTACAACCCTGTGATCAGCTACAACAAAGAGGATTATAATTATACTATTTCTCCTCTAATATGGTTCTAACGTGACATAATGTTGATAGACTTAATGTTGGTCTTTAAGGATCGTTAAACTGTTTTATAATATTTAAATTGTAAGGATAAGCATCATTCCCCAAAACACTTCCCTTCTATTTTGCTGAGGGAATTAGCGCATTTACACTTATACTTAGGGTAGTTATAACATGTTAGGCATAATTATAAGCGTGTCTCTGTGTCTGGAAACTGGTTTTAAAAAATGTGTCTGATTGCCAAGTTGAGAAGCGATGGATTGCTATGGTTGATACATAGTGTCAACTTGCGAAGTCTAGAGGTTTGCCTGAGTGACTCAGCAGCAAGCTGGGGTGCTTACTTTGTATTCATCCTAAGCCTGTGCAAGAGGAAGTCATGCAGAGGGTATGGGTGTAGAGGACCACCCCCATGTACTCAGGGTGGGTAGGCTGCATAAAAATAAGGAAATTTATAAAGAACTGGATATTGATTCTTTGGGAGGAGCTCTTCTTTGTCTTCAGCTTGGTCATCTCCTGACTTCTGGTGCAGACTGTTTCGGGTCCGCCTGGGACCCTTCAGTCTTCTGGTGTAGACTCTCCAACCTTCATCGAAGATTCTTCAGCGTTCTGTTGCAGATGCATCAGCCTTCTGATATGAAGTTGCATGGTCATTGCAGTGAGCTCCAGGCCTGGGGCTGGGCTCTTCAGTCCCTAGTGTGCAGACACCGTCTGCATACTTCCTCATCCAACTCTGTGGCTGACCACTGTAAGCCAAACTCATAATTTCTTACACATTTGTATGTCTTGTCTTATCTCTGTTTCTCTAGTAAACCCTGATTGATACAAGTATGAAGAACAAATTTTAGGAGGTACATATTTCAGAAGTGTTATTTAATGTTCATACAAACAATTTCCCATTCTTGATACTTCTTTTTCAGACTTATGCTGCCTTATAAAGTGCATTTTAAGTCAATCTCATAATGGTCTTTTAGAAATAGAATTACTGAGTTTCTCCCCTCAATTTTGTTTAAAAATAAAAATCCAAGTTTAAAAAAAGGCAACAATATAGAAGTGTTCCTTTTGCTCCCCAGCCTAGCTGGCATGCTATTATTCGATCTCTTTATAATAGCTATTCTTTCTGGAGTAAGATGGTATCTCAATATTGTTTTAATTTGCATTTCTTCTGTAGTCTAGTACAATCACTATGGAGATCAGTACAGAGATTCTTCAAGAGACTGAAAATAGAAATTCTATTTGACCCAGCTATTCCCTTCTAGGAATCTTCCTGAAAGATTAAAGTCATTATATTACAGTGACAGGTGTATACCTGTCTTTATAGCAGCATAATTTTAAATAGTTAAATGTGGAAACAGCCTATATATCTATCAACAGATGAATGGGTAAGGAAATTGTGGTAATTATGCACAATAGAGTATTCCTCTGCCTAAGGAAGGATGAATGTGTAGGTAAATGGATGCAACTCAAGTCCATATGTTAAGTGAAATAAATCAGACACACAAGTTTATGGTTGTGTCTGTGGTTTCTTGAAACCCAAACTATAGATAAAGAGCACAACAAAGGCTACATAATGGGAAGTGGGAGATCTTTTTGAAATGAGAAGGGGAACAAGAGATGGATCAGGATGGAAGGAAGGGAAAAGGATTTTTAAAACTATAGTCAAAGCAAAAATGAAAATAGAGGATTTTCAAGTGTGAAGGGGATTAGGAGTTGGAGGGAACAGGAAGGGATGAGGACAAATAATTTAAGTGCATTGTGCACATCTGCAAATTCCACATGAGAAACAGAATTGTCATTACTGCAGATGTCTACAAATAATGTGCATAATTAGTAAAAATAACAACATACCCTTTAAACTCTTGATACCATGTATTTTGGAGACAATGAAAAAAAACTCTCATTTGTTATGCATGGAATATATAAATAATCTTTTAATATGTATTTATTGCTGGATTTTGCAAATGCTTTAATGAAATGCCAACTTTTCAGAATGTTTCATTGTCTGTAAATAAAATGTGGATTTTGAATAATCAAGGTTGTTATGGTTTCAGACTTGCTTTGCAAGGGGAGAACAATATAATACAGGACATATATTTTTAAAGATTATTTATAATAGTCACCAAAAGAATCACTTACAAAAGAGTGCAGGAAATCTATTCACACACCAACACCAAGGAATCCAGCCGAGGGCCTGGGTCCCACAAAAATGTCCTGCATGAATCTAGCTGAATGCCTAGAGCTCATATCGATGCCTCCCACAAATCCAACTGCAGGCCCAGAGCCCATGACAATGTCTCACACAGTTCTGTTTCACGGATCTGCGCTAGCAAGGCCCAAAGGTCAGTGGTGGAATCTAGGAAGTCTATGCCAGAGGGCTGAAGGATCTCTGCTAGCAGGCTGAGGGAGCTGCACTGGAGCCAGAAAACAATGCTCAGAAGAACCAGAGCTCCCCAGAAAGGTACCACAGCCATCTTCAATGATAGTGAGGTCCTGAGCTCCACTGATGATCAGGATGGCCTAGTCCCTATCAGGGAAGCCAACACAGCAAGCTTCTCCAGGAGACCGGCAGTGCACCACCTTCCCCTCTGGAGTCAGGAAGCGATGTTCAAAGTGAGGACCAGAGCTCCCCCAAAGTGAATCAAGGCCATTCTCAGTGCCAGTGAGGTCCCAAGCTCTTCGGAGGAGGAAAAGAGCCAATTCATCGGGAAAGCTAGCATGAGGAGCTCTTCCAAAAGAACCAAAAGCTCCTTACAGTATATACCTGCTCCCAACAGCCTCTTAACTCTCAAAAGCCTTTTTTTCTTCTCCAGTTCTGCTTCTTATGCTGCTGGCAACAGTCCCTAGGTGGGCCTTGCATACCTAGCACCATGCTCACTCAGTTCAGCTGGGGGTTATAAGTTGACCACGTTTTCAATCCGCTTCAAAGGTACATCTGTTTAATCAATGGTACTGCATATTGTTCATTATCATTAACACTATCTTTTAAAATCCACAGTACATATTTTTATACTAGTGAAAATGTACAAATGAATTGAATTATGCCGTTTTACATCATTCAGAGATTTTCTTTTGTTGAAGGAAGTTTTTCCGCCTATCTCAGATGACTACATTCATAGGAACATCGCTGAGGAAGAGAGTGGCTCCTAGTGGCTGCTAAGAGCGCCACGGTGCTCCCCAGGCATCCTGAGTCCTTGCCGCCTCTCCCTCTTCATGTTTTGTTGCTAACTGCATCCGAATGCAATTATCACTGGGATAGTGGAGACCAAATTCTTACCAACTGCACAGGTATAGGGCCAGGTTTGATGCATTCTTGAGGGAGAACGTGATCAAGGGAAAGCTAATTACTGCTTGTTGGCTTATGTACATTGCAGCAAATCAAGGAGTCATGTGCTAGGATAATGCAGTACTCCAGGTACCACACGCTGTCATGATGTGCTGTACTGTAAGTCACAGAAAGTCATTTTAAGCAAGATCTATGAAGATCTGTGAGCTTGAACACTGGCCACAAAGTGTGAGTTTAGGACCCTGGGGCACTGACTTAGCAATTCCCACCCACAATAGTTGAAGGGTGCTTCTGGGTAAGTGTTCGCCCATAATTCACTTTGTAGTTTTGATTACTGTCCTCCAAATTACCCTCCTCTCTGAACAGCATGTGTAGAGTTGATCAATTTCTTCTACTGCATCCTTAGTAAAACGTATTCATCTGTTTATTTTACACCACTGTGGCCACTGTTCAATTGTGCTGATTTTCTCTTATCTCTCAGACTTCCAAACCCTTGAGCATCTTAGCACTCAGGGTTTAGAAGCCTTTCTCGCTATCAATATGACCTTTTTGGTGTCTCATTAGCCCTTTCCTTTGGTGGCTACCAAATGTACATCTAGCACTGACTACTATTTTCACCACTAAAGTCAGCTTGATGCTACAGTACTTGATTTTCTAACTGGAAGCCAAACAATATATTCTAATCTTAAATCTCACTCTCACCGCCAACCCTGATCAAGATTAGTTTATTTTTTATTTTAGTAAATGGGTGTTTAGTTCTTCCTAGTGGTCAGACAAAAATCCTTGAAGTGTCCTTGATTTATTCCTTCACTGCCACTCACAATTAATTCAGGTAAATTTTTAAAATTTCACATTCAAGATAAATCCAGAATTGTATTTTTATGTACAGTGTTTAATGCTACAGAAACTAGAAAACTAATGATATCTTCAAAAGAATATATATATATTCTTCCCAGAAGAAAATATATTAAAACTAATGAAATTATTAGGAAATATGTCTAGATAGAAGAAAAACATTTATAGTGCAAGCATTTGTTGAAACTTTATTACATGCCAATTTCACATATATTAAAATCTCTAAATCACTCAACATATATCAAAGCATTTGGAATTTGCATTCTCTATCAGATTCTCTTGACATCTGAGAACTGTGCAATATCCCACTGACATCAGGATAATTCTTCCCTGTGCCAGGTAAGGCCATTCATTAACTTGACTGCATTAAGAGACTCCTAGACTGGTGGCTGGATCTGGGGGAGCCTAGACTCATCCATGGATTAGTGTACTGATGTTCACAGCTGTTAGCAGGCAGGGCCAAGTTAGAGATGGGTAGGGGTGTGCCCTGGGAGAGTGGATTATCTGTCATTGGCTCTTCCTCTGTACTCTGCCTTCCAGCCAGCATGGGGTGAATAGTTTTGCTCCATCTTGCCTTTCTGTAGTGATATTCCTGGGTTATGGCCAGCTAACCATGGACTGAATCCTCTGAAACCATTCCTTGCTTTAAATTGTGTGAGACATTGTGTCCTAGCAAAGGGAAGGGGAAGCTGCTTTCTCTCACTTCACATGCTTTGTATTAGATTCAAAGAGGTATTTTCTTATGCTCCAGTGTCAGAGTTTGGAGCAAAATAACCCTTCTGTTTTTAATTTCAGCCCCTCTTGCTGAGTAATAACACCTGTGTCTATGGGTTTTGAACACCACTGATTTGATAAAGGTCACTATGTTATCCTCAAACTTTCCTACTTTCACTATTCTAGGATGATTTTTTTCTGGGTAAGTTATCAAGTCCTTTAGCCAAACAAATTCTCAGTGCAGCTCCAGACTGACCTGAACTAATTATGATTGCAAGATTTATTGAGCCCCAACCATGCAGCAGATACAAGTTTGCAAGAACTGGATTCATACTGAGAACTCTGGCTACAATCTAAGCACCTGGATTATCAGGTAAATTTAAAGAATCTTTTCTCATCTGACTCTGAATTTAAACAGAATTTGCTGTTTTCTAAATCTCTGTGTGGATTGTCTTTTCTTAATTTTCTTACTGAGCACATCCACATCCTTTTAGGATGCCTGATTTTTATGCTCTTAGCTACTAAGCAAGACCCATGCATATTACCCGTCTCTCACTTTGGAATTTAGTATCAGTGGTTTTCTTCACTGCGGTGCCCTTCCAGATTGACATGCCACTGCAGGGATGGCATTAGTGATAAATCCCAGTTTATTAGTATTTTAAGCCATTTTATTAACTTACTATAGTCTCAAGAGCTAAAAGGCAAACTTCTAAAAAATGGCAACTAGTAATTTATCTTCATGGTAGCACCCAGAGAGACATACCATTATCAAAGTTGTGGGCCTGGCCGAGACAGCCACTCTCTCTCCGTGTGGCAGAGAGGTCCTCAGGGGTACGCTCAAGTTTGTGGGATTTTTTTCAGCCAACAGTGAAGGAAATGGTATCCAAGAAGGAAAAAGTTGGAATTGAGAAGAAATTTATTATATTCATAACCTGAATCATGTTAATCAGTGTTACTTTACAAAACAGCTGTGTACTGGCAAGATAAATAGCTTGAATCTTTTCTTTATTTTGCAGCAGTTCTAGATCTTATTTTCTTCCTAATTTGCTTACTTCTTCTTAATTTAATCTAAAGCCTAAATGAAGTAAAGAATCTTGTTAGCATTATGACTCTTAATTTTATGCTAAAGTTATTTTCCTGTGAATAATTAGTTAGTTATATATTAAATACATACAAAATTAATTATAATCAGCATTGTCTAATATTTTTCCATCACACTGAATCAGATCATTGTGGCTGAATATGGATTCATAAGTGCTAGAAGATGGCATTTAAAGATTTATGTTCTTTCAGGATTCAGATTTCAAACATGAAATTCTTTAGTGCAGGTGAGGAAGCACTGGTGATTTTTATTTCACTTCAATATTTACCAAATTGATAAAATAGTATTTATTTGATATTTACGCATAACTATGTAAGAAATTTAATATCAGAGAAAATAAATTCAAGATCTCAAAAATATTATCGTCTAACCTAAAGATGGAGGAAGAAAATTTATTACAGTGTATACTATCATAGGCAAGACACATGCACTAAGAAATGACAAAGAAAAGACAGCTAACACAATTTCAAGTAGTAGGGAAATTTTTCTTGAGGAACAGTACCTAATCACAAAAAGGTTTAAGTAGAAATTGTCCAGGCAAAGAAGTAGGGAAATACATTTAAAGGAAGAAGGGAGAAAATATAGATACAAGAGCTAAATAAAAACATTGCATCTGAGGGGAAAATGAAACTTTTATACGCCAGATGTGCATCGCCTGCAAACGGAACGTGCTCGGGAAGAGACCTGGGCTCTGCGCCATTTCAGACAGGCTCACACCATGGGGATGGAGTTAGGAAGGACCTAAAGGAAGCCCAGAGTGGGAATGAAGGCGTAGAATACTGTGTGTGGTTTGTGCTTCGAAAAGAGAGCCCTGGAGTCAGTGCAGACTTTGGCTTGGAAAGGGGCAAACTGGAAGGTAGAGGTATAATTAGCCCGGGGGCTGTGTCAGTCTTGCTTGAAATCATCTGGCCACATGTTTTGATAATTCCATTTCATCATATAAAGGTGTTGATTCTCTGGAGAAAAGCTGTGTCTCCTTAAGAGCTTGAAATCATTTATGTTTTCTTCCTTTTGACTCTTTTAGTCCTCTGTTTATATTATGGTATTAACGAAAAAGCTGCCACTGGTATTGGCTGCACTCAGTTACCTGCCTTCTCCAGTGTTTGTTAAAACCTGGGAACACTGTATTATTAGTTTCTGAATATTAAATTGTGAACTGGAGAAGTCCACAGTAATGACTATAGTTTCGTTTTTTTTTGTTTTATTTTGTCTTTTTGAGACAGGGTCTTGCTATGCAGTTCAGGCTGGACTTGAGGTCACTTTGTAGCTCTGGCTGGTCTCAAATTCACAATGATTCTCCTGTCTCAGCCTTCTGAGTGCCAGAATTATAGGCATACACCACCACATTCAGCATGATTATAGATTTTTGACAAATATATTGATTTGCCAGGTATGTCCTAAATTTATATTGAATAAACAATTGGATAAATAATATGTGTGACTCAGTGAAAAGCTTTATACAAATAGTAAGAACATCACCTGGCATTCGAACATCTTTAGTCACCCGGGCTTGTCATAGTTGCAGGTAGTCCTAGAATGGGCTGGGACAAACCCATAAACCCAGAAAGCTTGTGGGATTGACATGTTATACCCATGCATGTATAATTTCAAGATTTTCTTAAATTTTAATATAGATTTAATTTCTTTAATACAAATCGAATCTTCAAGTGATATTAAGGCCCTGTGTGTCTCTTTCATGTGTGTGTTACTGAAGATTGAACATAGGACCTTCACACTGAGTTACCTCCCAGGCCTTTTTTATTTTTAGAAAGGATTCCTTAATTCACTATATTGTCGAGGTTGGGCTCAAAGTTGCCACCCTCCTGGCTCAGACTTCCAGACTGATGGGCTTATGTGTGTGTGTGTGTGTGGCCAAGCCTGGCTCTGAGAGTTTCTTTAGATATTTCCATTATCTGATACCTAAAAGAAAAGTGACTCATTTTAGTGACCCAAGTTTCTTACACTAAATTGTTAAGGTGGTTGCTGGTGCTTCACTGGAAGGGGTGGCAGATATTCAATGTTTATCACAAGATAGTTTTAAGGTATAAATACTTCTAGATGCTGGTATATTCTTAGGGAAATTTAAGTCCTATAAAAAAGATACACTGAAAAAGCTAAAACAGATATAGGACAAATTGTTCCACAGACTGTTGCTACGGATGTGCTAGTATTTGTTGTATGGGGATAGTTTATGGAGAGAAAGATATATTCTTTATGTTTGGAAATACACAGTGCCATAAAAATGTAATGGTTGGTTTAACCTATAAAGAGTTTTCTAATCAGTTAGTTCCTGACAGAAGGTGGAAATTGTATCTTATGAAAGATTTATTTTATTCCTCTCACTTTAATTTTCAGAGCTCCAGAATGCTTCGAGGATGTTAGAGAAAACCTGATAAATTTTCACAGCATCGTATAGAAGTGATACGAATAGAAAACATATCAAGAGAAACTAACTTATGTGCTGGTCCTTCCCAGTTTTATGAATTCATTCCACATTTTTATTGTGAAAGATGGAAACTGTTATAAAATAACTGAATTTATGGATTGAATTAGCAATTTAATCTCCATGGCAACTTGAAAAAAATTGATAAAGTAATTAAATATAACATTTACAGTTTGCTGAATAATTTAGCTTTCTGGTCATTATTAGCATGATTATAAAATGACATAAGCACTTTGTGATTATGCACAATGTATGCTAATCTGGCACTTACTGAACATATTTTGCTGATTTTACAGGCAATTAATATTCACACAGAGCAGCTGTGCTGAAATCCCTAAATGATCTACCACCTTCTGAGTGTGTGTGGTGTGTGTGTGTGCCAGTGTGTGTGGTGTGTGTGTGCCAGTGTGTGGTTCGTGTGTGCCAGTGTGTTTGGTATGTGTGTGTGTGAGAGAGAGAGATCTGGCTGCACTTACACTGGCACTGAGCTATGAAGTATAGCTCACTGATATATAAAAGGTGATTTATCTAATTCACTAGTACAATATTTAAGTAATTGTGATGACATAATAACTGTACTTATTTACGGGATACAATGTAACAATTTGATATACAAGAACAATGGATAGTGATTAAAGCAGGAAATTAGCATTTCCATCTCCTGAAACATTTACCATTTGTTTCTGTTAGGAATCTTCACTCTTCTTTTTGTACATTAGAAAGTGTCTAATACATTGCTGTAAAGCACAATTATTACTGTTCTGCTGCAGAACATTAGAATTTATTTCTTGTTTGTCACCATATTTTGGTGGCAGCCTCTTTTCCAAACACCTGGAAGAATATTTTTGGTCAAAACAAGACCTATTTTCTTGGTCTTATTTTTAAGCATCATTTTAATTTCTAGGCGAAACATATTATCATAATTACCAGAGTAAAAATGTTCAATGTTTTTATACCTTACGAAAGTGGAGTTCATATTCACTTATGATTAGGCTTTTATCAAAAGGGCAGAGTTGTTAATAGACTTGAGAGCAACACATTGAAATCTATATGAAATTTCTACTCAGGCTCATCTCCTGAACCAGCCTGGGGCCAGAGTTCTGGGGTACACAGGGTAGAGAATCTTCTTGCTTAGACTGGGTGTGGGGCTTGCCAGAGCACCCGCCTCATGGCTCGAGGTTCACTGCAATGCATGTGATGTGTTCAGGTGGACGTGCCTGCGTGTATACACATACACATTGATGACACGAAGACTAGGCTGGGAGCTGGGACAGTTTCTGCAGAGGCCAGTGAAGAGCTACAGAAGATTCTCTCATGTGTGTCCGTGGTGACACTGAGATGGAGGTGTGGCTGGAGGACACCTTCCTGCAGGACAAACACCATGCTGGTTCAGACTGTAGCTGAGTGAGATGGGTCCACTTGATGTGTGCCCAAGGGTCGCCTTCTATCTGAGTGGCTACAACAAAATGCTACAGATGACATGTCTGGAAGAGAAATTTATTTCCAGCAGTTCTCAAGTCTGGAAAGTGTAAGTCCCAGGGGCCCGCAGACTCACTGGCTGGTCATCTTCAGCTTCACACATAGCCATCTTCTTGGTGGCTTGTGTTTGTCCACCTGGGAGGGCAGAAGGACTCCGTGGGGTCCCTTGGGTCCAGGAGCTAATTCTGCTCATGGGCACTGTCCATTCGGGGTCTAAACACTCTCTAAGTGTCCTCTTGCTTGGAATTTGGATTTGACCTGCAAATTCTAGGTGACAAATGCTCACTGGGTCCATCAAGCACAGGGAGCACAGCACCAAGTTTCTAGTCTCATCCATCATTCCCAGCTATTCATGACGAGGATAATAGTGGTGATATCAAGACCTAGAATGATTTCATGACTTATAGACATGCATCCCCCACTCACAGCCACGCTATCTCTTGCCTTGAGCGCCACCTCTGTGAAGGACCACGCTAGCCACCAAATTACCCAAACCCAGCTGAACTCTCAGACCTCTTTGGGGCTGAGGCAGAAGGATCACAAATTCAAGACCAAGTTGGGGGCTTGCCTAAAATCTGGTCTCAGAATAAAAAAGGGCTGAAGAGCTAGTTCAGTGTGAAGACCCTGAGATTAATTCCTAGTTCTGTCAAAAAATAAAAATAACTGAATGAATGAATGAATGAATGAAAGAATAAATACATAAAGTTAACCTAACCGTATTACTCAGAAAGTTGCTCAATGTCTCCTCAACAAACTGTCTCCTGTAACATCATAGCTAATCTGTATGGGCTATTTGTTTTAATTTCTAAATATATTTAGTCCTACAATTTTTGCATATCCACTGTGACCTACTCCAGGCCACCATCACTTGCCGTTCTTATTGTCCACACACATTTTACTCCCTTTCTTCCGGTCTTCGTGGGCATATGTAATGTGACGCTCCAGGAGGCAGCGCTGGAAGGGGAAGCAGAGCAGCAAGCGTCTTCAGCCAGGGCTTGGTGGCGGCGCGAGCCCCTGTGTGTATCCGCTGCTGCCATGAGAAAACCAGGCTCGGCTCAGTGGTCCACGTAAGATTAGAAAAGCTCGACACAGAGCTGGCCATGAAAAATTACTCTAGGCACTGGGAAATTAATGCCGTCTTTCTAATTTTCAATTAAAGTAATGCTATCTTAAATCTTACTTGCACCTTTTGGAAGCATCTGAAAAATTCACTATGTGATCTTAATTGTAGTATGTATATTTTTCATATGTTTTTATCACGTTATTTATTTATGGTCTTAAAGTTAAAATTGTGTGCAGTTTTACAGACAAGATGGTGGCTCGAAGTGTGAACATGCACTCAAAACTGAAGCGTCATCCAGATGTATCCTTTATTGCAAATCAGTGCAGGATTTTATTAAAACAGAATCAAAAAATAAAAACAAAAATCAACCTTTACCTATTAATGTATAATACTGATCCTGAATTTAAAAAATGCTTCTGCTTTTAAAGATGATGCCTCGTGTAAACTGCACCTTTGTAAGATATTATAATTGCTCAAACACAAACAAGAAAAAAGAAAGATCAAAATCACTGTAATGGAAAGATTGTTTGGGAAACATCTCTAAGAATAAGATGATGCATTGGAAGTAGCAGGTAACTAGTACCTGGGGAGATAATATAGTGTTAGAAAATGATACAAAATGATAAAAAACACTGCACAAGAAAACAAAACTTTTAGATCAATAATAAAACTTCAAGCATACAGAAAGTATTTTAATGTACTCAAATGCACATCTTTCCCTATCATGCCCGTTATCTTATGACTTTCTTTACCAAAGTATGTTTAAAATGACAGCAAATGGGTAAATGGTTTATTTTACTCTGCTAAAAGGGGGCTCATTCTGCAAAGCAACACAGGGACTGAAAGCAACAACGGCAACAATCTGAACATTCAACTGGTTCCTCGCCTTAGGTGTCTGTGTGCTGAGGGGCGGGAGGTGGGCGGAGAGAGACAGAGACTCAGAGACATGAAGAATGGGAATCTAGGCTATGTGTTTGTGATGGGTCTACTGTTGGAGAAGGTTGTGTTTTGGTGTAGTATCTCCTTAAAGATGTTGGAAATAATGAAGGATCCTAGAATGTGAATAAAGTACTCCTTAGACTTGAATTAATCCCCATAGGAGCACAAGTGCAAACCTGATTCCAGTATTTAGTCAGGCTCAGAAGTTACTACATAGCTTTAAAAGTCATTTTACACACTGGTTATAACCAAGGCATCAGCTAAATAAACATGCCCACTGTTTTAAGCATTATATGGTTAATGTAGAATTAATACAGAATTTGTTTGCAATAAACTGTGCTGTCTTTCTATTTAAAAATCAGATTTCATGTTTTTACCACTTTTCTCTAAAATGTAGTCATCCTTCTATCTTCCCACTTTGGATTTTCTCCGGAGAACTCTAGAACTTAAGCTCACCTTTACCTTGAGCAATCAGTACCACCACGGCACAGACAGCACATGCATGAAAAGCTCAGTGCTGCAGCTCTATGCCACTTGTGACAGTGTGAGAAACACTTTCTGGCCCACTGCTGTCTGCTTAGCCACAGCAGAGCAAGTCGGGATTCTCAGGAGTGGACTTGTGGAGATGCTGCACGGTGGCACTAAAAGCAATAACATTGAAGCCTTAGTTTGTATACAGTATTTAAATAACTGAAAAATTAAGAAACAGTAAGAAAAGATGTTTGAAGGTAAAGGCTTCAGGAGAGCCTTTTTTGCTTTTGAAAGCTGTTCCATATTCTTTGGTAACAGAAAGGCTGGAAAAGGTCCTGTTATTCCATTTGGTGACGAAACAGCACTGGTCTCCATACACCCTCAGACAAAACTCTCATTGACCTACTAATCCTGAAGTGTGCACATATTTTTGGTCAAATTAAAACTAGGTATGTGATAGGTGGGTAAGAGTAAAAGAAAGTGGGTAGAAATAAAAAGTAGAAAAATCAATAGCAGGGAGAAATAAAACATAAATGTTAGAAGTAAGGGAAGCATTTCTGTTCCTCCAGGATCAGCTCTTTGTACAGTGAGACTGCAGGCTGTCTAATGTGTGTATCTGGAAGAGACAAGGAAAGCTAACAGACTACACAAGAAAGCAGGCAGCACTTACCGGCTTTGATTATTTCCGGGTGTTAGCAATGATCTCACTATCCCCGTGCACCTGGGGTCCAGTTATTATTCTCATTTTACTGAGGGCAAAAATTAGACAGCAAGGAGTGGCACTTGTTTCCATGGCTTGAGCCCTTTCTCGTGTGTTGGACCAAGAATGTGTCCATCTAGTAACATTCTCTTTCCTGCTTTGGATTCTGTACAGTGATGTTCAATATCTGTCTATCATCTATCTACCTACCTATCTATCTATCCACCTATCCACCTCTCTCTCTCTATGTATGTATGTCTTATTTTTGCAAATAATTTTTAAATGATTACAGTAATTCTTCTGGTGACAGGCATTTCCATAGGTGTTATTTCTGGAACAGAGTTATTTAAGTATTCCTAGGGGTTTTAATAGCATGGTAATGTAAGGGATGGAGTATCCAGTTATGTTACTGACTAGTGTTCTGATTCTTTACAGATTCTCACAGTATTTCACTTCTTTGATGATCCTGTCTGTCATCCCTGTAAGCATCAGACTCACATCCTCAGAGGAGAGACGTGAGAGAAAGAACAGCCAAAACGGTTTTCCCATCTTTGACTCCAAAAGCTTAAGGCTGGCAATAGATAAAGCAGTGAGGAGAAACATCCTGAGACAGAGAGGACCCAAGTCTCTGTACTCCCATCAGGTTCGCTGTGGCCGGGGGACTAGAGCAGGCCCTGGGACCAGATGAGGCCCCAAAGAAGTCTGGGTTCCACAACTGAGAAACAGAGATCCTGACTAACCACACTGTATTTTGAGAGCAAAGCCAGAGTGGACAGAGCCTCCAGAGAAAGATCATTTGATTGGTCCTGCCCTCTTCCTCATTCATTTTCCTACTACAAAACCAAGCAGTGTCCAGGTGCCAATCATGGCATGGAATGCCATGAATTTGAAGTCAGCATACAAGTGGAGAAGCAGGGAGCTTCATAGAACTCAGACATTCAGACTCAGAGGATCACAGAGGACACAGGGCCAGAGAGGAGCTCGAGTGGACAGAAGGCACAGAGATTTGACAGTGCTTCCTCCTCCTTAAGGTCCAGATGCTCTGAAAGCTTCCAAGATTCATCCCAATAGTAGGAAACTGGGCAGATCCTCTTTGACTGTGATTCCATTTCACAGAGAAGTCGGGGCTGGAAGCAAACATTAACTCAACTTGCAAAAAACTCCGATGATACTTTGTGATAGGTGGTTTTGTTTCCTGTTGAGGGAGCCATCAGTGCCAAGATATTCTGTCAAACATTTTTCTTTGTGTTTCTATGGGGTTGGATTTAGGTGTTACTAGCTTCTGAATTGGTAACTCAAGTAAACATGATCACCCTCCCTAAGATGGGCAAGCCAAGGAAGGTGGGAAGACTGACCTACCCCCAGCAAGGGGACTTTTGCTTGCCTTTGGGATGAATTCTGCTGCCTTCTGATCATACTAAACCATAGACTCTCCAGGGTCTTCAGTGCGCTGACTCTTGATCTGGGAGCATCCCTTCATCGTTGTTATGGGAGCTAAGGCTTTATAACAAACTCATTGACATACCTGTAACTGTCTGTGTGGCTTCATGTTTATGTCTATATCTCTTTTTATCCAGATCTACCCCTATGTAATATATAGCTATTCTATCTCAATCTAATCTATGTAAGCATCTTTCTCTAGATATCTGATTGGTTATGTCTGCCTGAAGGGTACTAACTCATACATATTCCTTGTACATCCAATTGTAAACTCAGTTCCTGCTCCCTAAATTAAAAAAAAATACATTAGTTATGAAAAGAGTAGATAACGTGGTAGGTTTTGAGAACTATGTCATCAACCATGATTTATTTTGCTTGTTGAGTTTGTTTGTTTTTCCTTACATAGTACCCAGTAGACAACACAATGAAGATCATGCATTAAATATGAAATGGGTGAAACACTCAGTTGTTCTATATCCCACACAAGGCATCTTCCAACAGTTCCACAACAAGACTGATATGTGTCCAGGCCTCCTAACACATTGCATGGGGCAGAGAAATACTCTGGCTGTAGGAACTGGGTTTTGTTGATTTGGCAAAGATAAATACTTGAAATGGCAGCTTAGTTTATGAAAATAATATTCATCATATAATTACAAAATCCTATTCAGTAAGCAAGTATATAAATATTGTCAAAAATAGTCAATTTGATGTTTCCCCTTTATTTCTTCACTTCATGTTTCTTAAAGGTAGTAGACAGACTGTTTGGGGAAAATTTTGTTTGTCTTTTGTTTTCTTTCAAGGAGTATTATTTGAAAAATTGAATGTTTATTCCCAGCTTAGTAAGAAGTACTTGAAGTATGTTGTAGAACATGTTGTTATTCATAAAGTAGTAAGAGTATAACTCTCCTAATTATATTCTGACCTGGCAATCAAATTTTATAGGGAAAGAAAGAAAAAAAAAATACACAAACTGTTAAAATGAGTGTGAAGCGGTACATGATGTTTTTAAAGGTAGATTAGTTATTGTTTACTTTTTATTTTAGTAGCAAAACAACTTCATAGCATCCTTAAAATTTTTGTTTTAAAGAGAATTAAAAAGCAATAAAGCAATACAGAATTTCAAAGCAAGATGATAGGAAATTAACAGTGGTTATTATAATGCATATCTTCAATAGTACTTTATCTTCAAAGTAGTTGCTCCTATTATCAGATACAGGTGTGCAAAACTGATCAAACAATGTAGGCACTAACTGTTCCTTTCAATGAAGTAATAGAAATTAGTAGTGCAATTATCATAGGTATTTTGTGTATTTATAGATATAAATCTGTACACTAAAAGTGTTATTATGTGAGTCAGATATGGAACTCTTGTTAAAGAAGAACTACATCTTTGCTATACCTTCAATTCCTATGTTGAGATGACCCAAAGCAAAAGATAACCAATTTTAAGTTTACCATCTTCATATTGTTTTGTCAGTAACTTGACACATTTGTTTTGTTAACTTTGTCAAATTCTAGGACCTAGGAGATTTCCCTAATTGCAAAATGACAGTTAAGTCTGCTGTTGTTTTATAAGTCTTGGTACAAGGTTCCAGTCACCCAGGACAGGGCAAAGGGCCTACATATTGCCCAGAGGCAATAGCTACAGATTCATATTTATATTCATTCCTGCCAGTCCTGAAAGGCACTCCAAGGTCCACAGTGATGCACAGGACTCATGCAGTGGGTTATGTGAAGGGAGATAAGCACTGAGCTTGGAAGACTCACTTTTATGTGAGTAGAAAATGTCTCTGAAAGCCTCACCTCTCAAGATCACTGACTACAAACAGTACCCCAAGAAATGGCTTGCATAGAAGTCACTGGGTTCAGTTGGGCCTGTCCACCCAGAATGTGCAGGCAATGCCTTTCTTGTAGATGTGTTTCCTATAAAGTAGCCATCTTGATTTTAAAATTAAATTAATTCATGCATTATTTTACTTTAGCCAGCTTTCCTTCCTTCTCTATCCTTTTCTCTCAAAAGTCTGACAGACCATTTACAAGTGAGCCATAAGAAGATCTAGAAAGAGTTATGATGAAATCATTTAATCTGAGCAATCCATATATAGCAATTACAATATCCTCACAGATTTGAAATGTTGCTAAAGACCAAATGTTCCAATTTCCCTCAATTCGATGTTGACCTCTGCTGTTCAGAGTGAGTCTTTGGAGGTGGTGCTTTTGGGAACCGATTGAGTGAGGAAGGTAGAGCGCAGCTGGGTGGGATTTTATGAAAGGTGCTGCAGAGCTGGGGTGTAGCTCAGTGCTACTGGGCTTGCCCAGAACACGTGAGGCCCTGGATTTCATCTTGGCAGCACTAAAACAAATGAACAAACCAAGAATATCTCGAAGTGCTGCTTCTACCCTCTGCCGTGTGATACCACAGTGAGAAAACAGCCACACATGGACAAAAAAGTGGGACCTCGACACTCGGAACCGCCAAGCAATTGGATCTTGCCATTCCATCAACCTCTAGCACTGGGAGTAAATGTCTGCAGTTAACCAGCTCTCACATTATGGCATTCTGTTACAGTACTTCAAAGTACTAAGCCAGACATTGCCACCGTGAAGGGCAGGTATTTTCATGTTCCTATACTGCTTTCATGCCTTTTGGGCACATGTATAATTTTATGATCAGATGAATTTCTAGAAATTTTGTGACAACCTAAAACTAATGATTCATGATAACTGGTGCAGATTACTGTGGTGAAACTCATGGTTGAAGAGAGATCTCTTGTGTAGCATAAGATTCTATTTACAGATTTATTTTGTGGATCTTGTTGTATGTAATGTTTTCTCTGAGTTCACCTTACTATGGTGTATTTATTTTCCTCCTGCCCACGAAATGTTGCCTGTGTAGCTTTTCATTCTATAGCATAGTATACATTTTAGATATTTATTATGTAAATTATTTTTGAAATTTTCTCAGAAGTTCTTTAATTTTCCTCTGCTTCTGCCAATGTGTTGTATTTTACTAAGTATTTCTCAGTTATCATTCACAGAGACAAAGACTATTATAATTATACATACATTGGTGTGTTAATTAATCTACCTTTATTCTACCATAAGATTACTTTAGCCTGTTTAGAAGTCTTTAAGGAATAAAATGTGAAAATCCTGCAAATGGTCAATATGTATTATGATTGGGGCCACAGGTGTAAAACTTTAATGTGGTTATCAATAAATGTAATAAACCCCATGAACAGAAAAAAGATAAATGTCACATAATCATATGAATAGACACAGAAAAAGCCTTCAACAGAAACCAAGAGCCTTAATGATAAAAATCCCACCTAAATCCATGAAAGCCGTCTGTGACACATGCTCAACCAACACTATGTTGAATGGGGAGAAACTAAAATCAAGAATGAGACCAGGCTATCTACTCCCATTGTTTGTGCTTAATGCAGCACTTGAAACTTTAGTCAGAGCCTCAAGTAAGAGAAAGAGATAAAGAATTATGAATAGGAGTGGAAGAAGTTAGATCACTATTGGCAGATGATGTGGTTCTTTAGCTAAAGACCCAAGAAATCACACCAGGAAACTTTTAGATCTGGTAAAAAATACTGCAAATCGCAAGTTACAAAACCAACACACAAAAGATCAATTGTGTTCTCCAGAAAGACCAGGAAAACAAATGCACAATAGTTTCAAAAATTAAATACCTGTGAGTCAACCTAACCAAAAACCAATATAATGAAATCACAGAACACTGAAGAAAAAAAATTGAAAAGGGCATTCAAAAATGGGAAGACATCCCTTGTGCTTGGGTGGGTAGAACTAATGTTAAAATGGGCATGCTACCAAAAATGATTTGGATTTAATATAATCCCTATTAAATTAACAACAGCGCCCTTCATAGAATTTGAAAAATATCTTAGAATTCATACAGAATCAGAAAAAAATACAGAAGAGCTAAACCAATCCTGATTGAAAAGAGCAAAACTGTACATTTTACTTATTTTATGCCACAAAGCTAAAGTAACAAAGAAAATAAGGCACTGATAAAAAGTCTATAGTCTGATAATAGAATGGAATAGAGTAGAATAGAACAGAATAGGAGACACAGAAACAAACTCACAGACCTACGGCCATCAGAATTTTGACAACAGAGCTGAGAACATGTTGGTGAAGAGAGAGCCCTTTAAACAAACGCTGCTGGGAAAACTGGTTATTCTTATGCAAAGGACTGAAATGAGATCCTTATTAGCACTGTGCTAATGGACCAAAGACTTAGATATAGAAAAGAAATCCTGGAACTGCAGGCAGATAACATCAGGGTAACCATGGAAGCGATGGGCACAGGGAGGGGATTCCAGAGAAGAACTCCAATAACACAGGAACTAATATCAAGAATCAACAAATGGGGTCATAGCCATTAAATCAGAAGCTTTTGCACAGCCAAGGAAGCCAGTCAAGAGAGGACGAAGACAACCCACACAGTGCGAGAACATTTTTGCTAACTACTCTTCCAGTAAGGGTGTGTTCTAAATAATATAATACTTAGAATATATATAGAATTCAAAAAGTGATATAACACCTGCAAAAAAAAATGCCCAATCAAAAAGGAGCAAAGAAACTCAATGGCTGTTTCTCCAAGAAGATACACAAATAACCAATAAGCATTTGAAAAAATTTCCAACATCTTTACCTTTAGGGAAATGCAAATCAAACACTAGGGTCTTATTTTCCCCTAATAAGAATGGCTATCATCAAGGACTCACAAAAACAGTTAAGTATCTGGGGTGGGGGTGGGGCAAAGGAACTCTTGTGCACTGTTGGTGTGAGTATGACCCAGTGCAGCCACTGTAGAAATCTGTGTGGAAATTCCTCTGATAACTAACAGAAGTTCCATTTGATCCAGTTATTTAGCCTCTGGGGATTTCCCAAGAGAATGAAAGACATCATATTCCAGGGATAGACACTTACCCATGTTTACAGCAGCAAAAATCATGCCAGCTAAACTCTGGATGCAGTGGAGATAGATGCTCATCAACAGATGGGTGGACAAAGACGCTGTGCTGTACATGCATAAGGGAATGCTGCTCTGCCACAGTGAAAAAGGAAGTCTTGTGATTTGCCTGAAAGGGATGGAACTTGAGACCATTGCTCTGTGTGAAATAAGCCAGACTCAAAAGGTTAAACATCATGTGTTTTCTCATATGTGAAAAACCTAAAATTTAAATATGTAGATAAATAAATTAAGGAACAATGGTAGGAAACTAGAAGAGAGACTCTTGGGAATAGGTAGGGAGGAAGTATGAACAGAGGAAATTGGTAAAGGAATTGAAAACAAGCAAGACTGTATGTTGTATGCCTGTGCTAATTTCCTAGAGCAAACATCATTACTCTGTAACACAAACAGGCATAATAAAAAGAAACTTCAATGCTGTGAAATCACTATATTGTGACATCACTCACAGAATGCCCTAATTTCAACGTTTTTTTGTTGTTATTTACTGTTCTTTCTACTCTGACAATGTGAAAGAGTGCCTATTTTCCTCTCTACAATGAATTTTTACATTTCTGCATATGTAGTGACAGCATGCTAACAACCCATCATTGAAAAATTCTAAAATTTAGGCTATAATGAACAACTTTTAATTTATTTTAAGTGAATTTTCTAGTATCCAGTCACTTCCAGGAGCACTGAGTTAGGGGCTGAACTCACAGGGAAACTTAGCAATATATGTTGGACATCAGGAGAACCATCAGCCCTTACAACTGGATAGACAGGATATTTTAGCCGCCTCCAAATGCATGCGCTGGAATTCTAATCCCCGAACTAATGCTATCCAAGGTGGGGGTATTTTGACTTAGTTAGTTCGCTGTTTCTTTGGGTTGAAGGAGGCCAGGATAAATTAATGAGACCTGGGTTACTGGAAACCATGCAGCCTGGGAACCTCTGAGGGGCTCCATTGATACAAGGCATAGCACTTGAATCTGTCCTGTACCAAGTGTGGTTCCCAGTGATGAATAAAACAACCATGTTTGCTGGCTCCATGGGTTTTACTGTGCAGTACGGGCTCTTGCCAAGTCGTTAATCTATCACAAAACAGTAAAAGTATATGAGTTACACTGAGTACGGAGGGAATGCTATCTACCATTTATATGCCTTTTTATCACCTGCGATCTATTATCACTCCTGGATTTTTTACTACATTTATTCTGTGTCAGCATTGTTCATGGGCAACAATGCAAGACAGATGGAGTCTCTGCATCCCTTGGCGTTTGTTCTGGGGCTTCATCCATTCATGGCACAACGGCTCCTCAAATCCCTGGACTGTGATTAGCTTCTGGCTGCCCTGAACTCTATTTTTACCCTTTCTCCTAGACTTGCATGGCAAGAAATGACTCCTACTACAGCCTTACACCTCTGAAATTTATTTGTTTATTAAGTCACTTTTCTTCAGACAATAAGATATTTTCACAATATAATGCAAAGGAATGAATGGTGTTATTTTAGTAGAAGTGTGCATGTATGCATGTGGCCGTGAGGTCAGAAGAATATTATGCCAAACCTTTGAAAGGTTTTTATGGTATAGCATATTTGCTCCTCTGTCTCCCTTTATCTGTAAGACACTATTTTATTATCAAACATTTTTACACCTATCCTCAGTACAACCCTTTGCATTTCACCTGTACCTCACCTCTTCTAAGTTGCTTTTTATTAATAACTGGAGAAAATGCTTTCTTTTGGGCTTTTCACTTTCTCTTTTATACATGTTTACTCCCAGAAAATTGGCCTGGGTCAAGCCTTTTTCAGCTAGGACCCCTAAAATCTATGTTCCTGCTACTCACACCTTTAAATCTTCTACGACTGATATTCTGTGACTGAATTGAACCGCTAGCAATTACAGTCTTTCTCCCAATTCTTATTTTCCTCATTATCTGTATCACACGCAATTTTCTGCATATAGATTTATTCTGTAATTGTTGATTCTCACACATTTTGCATTTTGTATGCTGTGATTGGTAACTATACTATAAACTTTTTCAAACAGCAGCCTCCCATTTTACTTGGAGAAAATTGTCCTGGGATAGAAAAGTGTTGTGGACCCCTTTTTCCTAGAGAAAATGCGCTCAGTAATGCCTGCTTTCTTGTGCAAGAGATAATCGGAGGCAATTATGATAGGAAGGGAGCGTAAGGCAGAGGAGAGGAGGCCAAACTAAGAAAGGATCTTCCAGAGCTGGGCACAACTTTGCCAGAAATCAGTGCGTGGCCTTGAGGAAGGTTCCTGCAGCTCCTACGTGAGCCACTGAGGCGGGCAGGAAACTGTTGACAAGGTTCCTTTCTGTCTTCTCTCTCTTTCTCTTTGGGCGCAGTTTGCTGAAAGGTAACTGTGTTCCAGTCCCCTCTGGGCTACGATGTGGAAATCTGGATCCCATGTGTGCTCTTGGGAGAATGAAAATCACCTCCAGATGGGAGAATAGACTCTGGTCTGTCAGGAAAATGTTGCAAGCCGGTGAACTCTCTTAAATGTAATTCTCACGAGGTCACCATGGGGAACAGAGTCAAGACTCTTCAACCTCCTCTCTCAAATCATTTGAGACTTCATGAGAGATCATTTCAAAGCCCATTAAAATATTCAGCTGCCAACCCTCTTATCTGAACACTCAGAAATGTGGCCCTGGAATATCTCGTTTCTGATTTCTTACTGTGGTCAAAGTACATTTTCTCCTCTGCTTTTACTTTATCTACCTTCTCTGCTTTCAACTCCTCATTCTGTAACTGTTAAAGAATTTGCAGAGATTTAGGATACAAAAGACTTATTTTTTATTTTTTGCTTAAGACCTCCTTTGATAATGCTCACATTAGCTACATTATTTAATCCTGCACATTTCCCTGTTTTTCTATCCTCCAGATATTCCTTTTTACTTTTTTTACTGTTACATTGTATGTACTTTTCTTATTTTTTAAGCTTTCTGGGTAACCTCTGTTTTTCCCATCATGAGGCCATCTCCATAAGGAAGGGTCCAGTCTTTGGTTCATGGATGATTCCTGAAACTTAAATCAGTACTATGTTCAGTGTAGGTGCTCAGTAAATGAATTAATAGGTACAGTTGTAATTCCTGTACATTTTAAAACAATTTTTTAGTAGATGATTGCAGTACACAATATTTAATTCATGTTAGGGTACACATACCTAACTCATATACGCCTTAATAGAAATTCTGTCTTCAAAATTTTCAAACTGACTAGGAAAGATAGATAAGCATATCCTTTTTTGTAATCCCCTGGGCATCTTCTCTACATTTGTGTTACTGGGAAGTAAAAGCTATGATCATTACCAACATTTATTTCATTGAAGAAATACACAAATTGAAGAAATCTTTACCCATTAGATGGTGTTGTGCTCCGCTCATTTATGCAATGGTAAACAGTAATTGCTTCCTGCCCTCCCACCATCTATTTATTTACCTACTTGTTTTTGTTATCCTGGAGATTGAACCTAGGGTCTCACGCATGTGAGGCAAGCGCTCTGCCACACGTTATGCTCTCTGTCATTTCACGCTGTTTATAGTTGGGGAAAACCACAGGCAGTAACAAGAGACTGTATCTGACAACAACATCTATACATTGGTAGTGACTACTTTAACAATTTTGCTAAAGGGCCGGTGATATAGCTCAGAAGCACAGCACCTGCCTGGAAAGCACAAGGTTGTGAGTTCGATTCCCAGTACTAAAAAAACCGAAACAACAACTGTGCTGAACTGAGATCTTCTGTCAATTAATGGTGCTGCCCAAGCTGCTGGGAGAAGAATGTGACCTCATATATTGAAGAAAGCTTCTTTTGTCCACACTTCTATTCAGAAAAATTAGTGGTGAAGTACTGATTAGTAATTGTACATTTAAAAAGTAAGACTCCTGAAAATACAGTGAAGCCTTGGAACAGGATCATAGAATGAAATGCCTTCCTTATTTTCACTGAGGAGCTGCTGTCGTACATACATGGTGCGATCAAAAAATATGGTGAGTGTTTAATGGTAAAGATGTGCTCCAGTGCAAGACACGTTGCCCCGATCCCTTGCCTAAAGCTCTGCCTTGCTTCACACTCGCCTGTCTCGTCACTCTGCCCCTGTCCGAAGCAGGTCTGGAAGATCTCTTTTGTGTCGTTAGCTGCACTGTCCCGGCTACCTGGGTGCCTGACCTGATTCAGCAGGTTTGCTTTCATGGTCCTTTTAACTCTGGGGAAGAGCCAGAAGTTACTCAGTGCCAGATGCAGTAAATAACATGGATGAGGACACAGCACCAGTGTTTCTTCCCTGATGGTTACCTTTTACTGTTAATTTTTAGTTAACTTTATTGGCACACAGCCACGTTTCAATGAGCCTGCCTTTCTAGTGGGCGGCCTTTGATAGAGGCAGTCACCCAATTTTTGATCGTGCCCTTTAAAAATACTCCCAAAAGAAGACTTTCAGAACTGCTTTCACAAATGGCATGGACCATGGGATAACTGCGTTGAAGCTAGGAGAGTAACACGTTGAAGGGGACCTACGGCAATGTGTCGTTTAGCAATAAAGGTATAAAGTTTAAGTCATCACCATACGTTTTGATTCCACCTTGTTTCTAAGTGTAAAGCGTGTACAAAATTCCACAGATGCAGAATTGCAGAGAAAAATATTAAGTGTAAACCACACCTTTTGTTTGCCTCATCCATTTTGCGGGATAGGAAAACGTCAGTGAGCAATGGGAAGATGACGTTATTCCAGGAAGAGCCCATAGTAGAAAAAGGCACAGGAAAGTGCTCTGCAGACACAGCCGGTGTTTTGGGAGGGCAGGGGTGGACCTCTCTGAAAAGTCATCATGAGGGGCTCCCATGAGCGTCAGAGGGGAAAGTAAAGATCTCGGGAGAAGGGTGACTGACAGACCCCGCTCTGTGTTTCCCTGGCTGTCCTCTCCACAGACCTGTGCACGGTTGGAAACCTGATGGTTCCCTGGATGGAGCTGGCTGTCTGGAGGACCCAGCGCTCTCTACTCCTCGACATGTGTCTGATACTCATGAACGTTTTAATTTTGTAAAACCTATGCATTCGGGGATTTGCCAGTAGTAGCACCTTTTACACAAAAAGTAAAGCCACTTTCTCAAGGCCTCTACATTCACCAACTGTAAATCAGGTTTCGAAGTCTTAAAATGCTCTTTTAACACTTGAATGTGTGACTGGTGAAAGGTAGTTTCACGCTAATTTAGCATTCCCATAATCAAAGACATTACCGTGCAGGTGGCTCTGAGCACAAAGACCTGGACAGCTCCTAGCCCGGTGCTGACTGAGGAGAGGTCGGCATCTCTGCCTGAAAATGAACTGAATATAATCACCCACCGGACTTCATAGGCTCTGGCAAGTTGAATGTAGCTTAGATCATTGGTGCGTAAGGAGTTTAAGTGTTGTAGGATTATGATCCCCATCTCATTCATTTTTATAAATTTGTGATGTAAAGAAATGAACAAAAACATAGTTACTGCAAAATGTAGTCTAAAAATAATTTTTTAAGTAAGTCAATAGCATGAGATCACTTTCTTATTCTGTAACTTTCTTTGGAAAGTTAAAGAACATTCTGACTAATTGAAGCCTTGGCTATCGGCTTCTGTTAATCAAAGTTTTACTGCACCTTCTTTTGAAATTCACCTTTGATGTTAATTAGAAATTTAATTTTTAATTCTCATACCTTTGTGACTCAAACTGTCCTCTTTAGATATTGATGCACTTTCAATTTTTAAGATGTGTCATTAAAAGATCATAAGCTGTTAAATATTATTCCTGACATAGGAAAATCTGAATGAAGATGAAAAACTCCAAGTAATGTAATGTACTTATAGTTAATAAATAGTGTGGTTGTAAGTCAGTTTTATGGTAAATAAACAACACTCTAAATTTTATTTTTTAGACTTTTTAGGATTCATTTCTTCTATAATTTATCACAATAGTTAAATTTTGACATTTGGAATTTGTTCAAAATTTTTTCCAAATATCATTTTTTATGCTTCTTTGAAAAAGCTCATTTGAACTTCAAACACCAAACTGTAGCTGTCAGTTAATTAGGGAGAATAGAGATCATGAGGGGAATCAAAGTATCAGTCCCTTTCTTATTTCTTCATGCATTTATGCTCTAAGATCTATTTTTTTAAGATTATCCCTGTAAAGGGGTAAATTCCTGACACATGGCCTTTGTCTAACTGATGGTATATTTTCTACTACAATAAATGCCTTCCTGGCCCATTTTCTGACCCCTGTGGGAAAGACTGCGTTCTCTGGGTACTCTGGTGTACTTCAGGGGTGTGTTAGAGATTTTCTATGTGCAAGGCAAAGTGGACGGCACTTGTCCAGAGACTAAGCTTGGAAATAAAGCCATAATGCTTTCTGTTCTTAGCGGTCATCAACTTTCCTTCCCTCTTTGAGTAATTCTACTTTTCTGAGACTGTCATAGCCACGCAATGGATATAAAGATTTATGCACCTGTAAGTTTTATAAAAATGTACTCAGTTTAAAGTAGATGCATGCTTATATTTGTTAATAGTTTATAATACCTGATTCCTATTCTTATTCCTATAGCATTTATATCATCCAAATCTGGTAGTGTTAGAACTGTCAGTTATCCAAAAAACTTGGCTATTTAAGTTTTATTCTTTCTTTTTTCCACACCAGGATAAAAAGCAGAAAAACAATTACCATCAAATAAAACAAAATAAAATGATAGTGCTTTACTCTGGAAGTTTCAAATATGGTGCCTCTATAGATTTTGATATGTGGATTTTACTCAATTCCATCAACAGTGGTTTTACAAGGTACTTTAAAAACTACAATTATATCAAGACTCCATTTTTAGTTGAGGCTGATCAGTCCTATAAGGATTAAGAATTTTGAAAATTGATGATGAGCATAACACTAGCTGCATGAAGAAATAAAATAAAATCAAATATAATGAAATATAAAAATATGAACTAGTTAGAAAACAAAGGAAGATGGAGAAATTAGATTTCTGTTATTTTCTTAGACTGGATGGGGTGAAAGTCTGGGGTATATAGACTTGCTTGTAATGAATGCTTCTTAGGAGAAACTTTTAGGATCACTTATGCAGTTTAATTGTGGACAGAGTAAAAATCATAAAACTCATTTGTGCAAACAGAACTTAGCTCAGAAGTTAAGGTGTTCTGTGTGCATCAAATGCATGATTTATGCTTTGGGTACTGAAATGGTTCTGTAAAAATGACAAATCATTTTTTAGCTGCATAAACAAAACTTTCTCCTAGGTAAAGCAAACATTAATTTGAAGTGTAAGTTTGCCATAATTTTCATGCCTTCTCCAAGGAAATGACAGTGGTCAAAACAGGAATTTTCAAGAATCTTTGAATAATATAATATAATATGTTTATCAAAGAGAGATGATAAACAGTTGAAAAGAAATAGAGAATCCCACATGACAGTGGATTGGTGGGACTGTGGGGCTCAAGTCAGAGGTTAATAATCAAGTTAGTTAAGACCCACAATTCAATGAGTTTATTAAAAGAAAAATGTTACTTTTTTGAAACCATTTTGGAAATAGTTTCAGGATATAATCATTTTGAAAATAGAAATGCAATATTAAAATTTTGACTTCACTATTTAAGACAATGTGTTCCCCTGTCTTCCCTTTGCTGGGGTAGAAGCCCACATACCCACAATTTAAGGAACTTATTTTGGCTTAGGGTTTCAGTCAATGGTTGTCTGGCTTCAAGAAGATAAATGACACAGGAAAACCATTCCACCATGGCAACCAGGAAGGGAGGAGAAAAGAAAGGAGGGGGAGAATGGGGGAGGGGAAGGGGAAGGGGAAGAAGGAGAGGTGGGGCAGGGGAGGGAAGGGGGGGAGAAGGGAGAAGGGACAAGAATTGGTGCTTCTGGGTCGCCTCACCTGTGACCTCCTCTAGGCAGCCTTGACCTCCAAAGAGCACATTTAGCTACTAAACTTGTCTATGGACAATATTCCTGATAATACACCAGTCCTATGATCCAGTCTCCTTACAAATATGTGAAACTTCTGAAGGACATTTTAGATCCAAGCCATTATAAGACCTTACTGGAAACTATTGATTCTGAAGGGACGAACAGGAAGAATGAGTCCTCTTCAATTAAGCCATTTATTTACTGAGAAAATCCTGAAATCAGTATTAAATATTAACTTTAAAGTCAAATACACAAAAATGATATTTTGGCCAAGTACTCATTCAACCAATAATGTGAACATTTTCCTATAGTTTGGTATCAAAGGCTGCCCATCTTTTCTGAAACTAAGTCTGAACAATTATGAGCTGAACTGAAGCACAAAGTGTTATTATGGACAAAGTATAAATGCCCTCAAATAGCCTCATGGTCAATTCTTGCTAACTGAGTGAATTCACAGAAACCAGTGCAAGGTGGGAGTAAGGTTAGATATTCACTGGTCTCATTCCTAACCATGAAAAATGGTGCAGGTCATAAGGAACCACGGACAGGAGCCTGCATTTTCAATTTTACCGGATTCACAGATTAATTGTCATTTAGAAAGTGCTCAAGGTTTTGAGCAAAACAACATTTAACACCACCCCAGTGTCAGATCCAAGCTGTGTGTGCTTTCTGGACAGATTGGGGGTGTGGCTGCAGTACTTAAGGCTCAGCTGTTCCAGTCGCCCTCTGCCAAAGCAAGAGGTCATCGGGCTCCAGTGGCTTCGCTGTACCGTTTGCCGAAGCACACGAGGAGGAAATGACACCACGATTGCATCCAAGGCTGGAAGAAATATAAAAATGCTTTTTCCTCTCTTGAGTCGGTATTGTACAGCCTATATGGAATGTTAACCGAAAACACTGAATTCTAGGAGCAAAAGAAATATGTGCCTCTGTGTCAGCCCAATCAGATTGGTCTCCACTTTTGTATAGGACTTGGTGTTTACTATCATTGTTCTTTATATTTTATATGTTAGATTGATTCTGTAGTTAATTAGCTACACTTATTCAGAAAATCCCAAACCACCTTTAAATTAAAGTCATTCCTTTTGGTTCATCACTTGTTTCTAAAATATGCCGCATTAAACTTTAAGTTTATATAATGCTTTAGAAAATGATCATGAAGTAACATGTGGAGACCCTGGAGTGTGAGTAATAACAGAAGCATTCTTTCCATGTCTGAAACTGACTCTGAAGAGCCATCAACCCCTACCCCTGCACATCCTTATAACCTGAAGTTCAGGGAGAGCTTGCCATTAACTGCAAATTGTTTCATTACTTAAGTACAACCAGGTTTCAGTGTCCTGGTAGGAAGATGCTTGCTTTTGACTCTGAGTCCCTACTTTCAAAAAATGTAACTCAGCCATGGTATTTAATTTTCTTTGTTTCTGTTTCCTTCTCTTCCCAAATACTCTTACTTGAAGTTAGAAGCTAGGAGCAAGGGGTGCTTAGTTGAAGTCAGAAAGCATAAGGATGGAAACTGATGTTTAATATCCCTCATCAACATGTAAGAGGAAGAGAGAACTCTGGTTATCAAATTAACATTAAGAAGTTTCAGAGAGCCAACATGGCTCAACTGGATATTCATGACATCATTTAACAAGAGAATCTTTGAGATATAAAGTTAAATATGAAGTTTATGTTCCACATTTAGAAAATGAATACAATTCTTTTAATAAACGAAGACAAGATTCAGAGGACAATGACTGAGTTATTTTGATAAGTCATCTTCTGTGGGGACCCAGTTTCAAGTTGTGACTTAATTTACTAAATCGTGATGCAGTTCTAAACAGAAAAAGAAATAAATTCAAGTCCATGTCACTGGCATTTCTGAGCTGTGCTTTTCATCAGTGCACTGGTGTTTCTATAGTAAGATCAAATTAGTAGGGAGAAACAGACTGTATTAGAGCAGGCATTAATCCAGTCTAATTCAGTGAAGAATGTGAATAAACTTGTAGAATTGATTTAGCAAATTATTTTACAAAAGAATCCTACGTGTCAGGGACATAGTGTTTTAAATAAATGTGAGAAAAAATCTGTTTTACAAATCTTTTACAAAGGACATCATGGTGTTGTTAATATGGAAAAAAATCTCCAGCTTTATTTTCCACCAGTCTGAGACCCATTGATTTGTCTTCTGTCCAAGCTTTTTTGGTTGCAAGTGGCATGGAATTGAGTTCGGCTGTCAGTTCACACACTGGGCTTGGCAACTTGTTCGTGATCCTTTCAGTATTGTCAAGATGAAGAGCAATTTTCTGTGCTCAGATTCTTTGCTTTTAGAGTGGAACCCCTGGAGTGGGGACAGTCAGTGCATCCATGCATTTTGAAAAGCGTTGTTCGGAACTAAATGCAGCAGAAACATTAGTGCTTAGGGAAGTTCATGTAGATGGTGAATATTTTCTATTTTTATCTTTTTCTGATCATTAAAAAACACATGCTACTGCTACTTGTGAAGTTTCAGAGAAGTGCTTTTGAGTTCTAGAATAGGTGAAACTAAAGAAGAATATTGTCATATTATAAATGAAATCATAAACTAAACCATGCTTTTGAAATTCTTTTCACTGGGAGAAAGACAGGGTTTACTATTAATTAACCCTCAGGTGAATGGAACCAGGGTGTGTGCTACTCATCCTGCCTGGAGTGTGTGAGTGTGTGAGTGTGTGTGTGTGTGCGTGTGCATGTGCGTGCATGTGTGTGTGTGTGTGTGTGTGTGTGTATTCAGACTGTTGGCATGAGCTCTGCTTCTCTTGTTCAGTCATTAAAGTTGGCCATATCCATTTTATTCGGTGAGGTCCAGTTGAATGAAACAAACCACTTTTCTTTTTTGGGCATATACAATTTATGACAGACACTGCTGATTTTAATGAGGTACCAAATCCCCTATTTCAGGCAAATGTCTCCCTTGATCATTTTTTTTGAACAATTGGCCTAAGTCAGAAAGCTAGTTATTGGATTGTTTTACCTTTGAGATGAGCTGTGCTCTCTGAGTCTGGAACATGCGTTGAAGCTCCACTCCAGTGATGTTTTCCTGGGTTAAATCACTACTTTAGATAGCTGAGTAATCCTGTGCAGCTGGAGTTCATTCAGATGTGTTCTATTATTGCTCTTTTTAACTTTTTTTTTCAATTTTCTCCCCTTTTGATGTATCATATACATTTGCCTTGGTGTGAAACTCCTGGTGGGGTCTTACTTTTTCTCCTCCCATCAAATGTTTGAATAAAGACGGCTATTATTCCATTCTCCTGGGAAAGTTACCTGCCATTTATCCCGCATTCTCTATTTATCTTGGGTAGCTTCTTAGCTTTCAGGTGACCAACAACAAAAGGCAAAATATCCTTGCTCCTCCTGTGGCTTATTTCTGTCAGCACCAGGAAGCCACTGAGTGTAATGTCCCCGATTTCTATCCGTGCCACATTGCTCATAGTGTCTAAATGTATATTCTGCTATTCATGTGCAGTGCTTTTCTAGCTGCCTGCAATTTAGGAGCCAAAAGCCCAAACATATCAAGTGCCTTGTGCTGGAGCTTACTGTCCTGTAACTTGAAGGCACTGTAGCTTCTGAACTTACTGTGCTCCTCGGGAACTTGGGCAGTAAAGTCTCACTACATTTATGTTTTTCCTTTACTGAGCTCTACTTCAGACTGAGGTCTTAATTTTGGATTATTACTGAGCCCTGATTTCCTCTACCTGATGAAAAGGATTCTACCTGATTACTCTTTGCATTTCTTGCACTAAAGTAAAAATACACAACTTTTGAAAAGAGAGTATCTCGATAAGTCATTAAATTCTCCAGAGTGGCTAGAACTTGCGATCCTTCTGCCTCAGCTTCCCATAATTCTGGATGGGCATTGTGCCTTGATGTGGGAGTTTCTAGTCTGTCTTGCATTTCTCTTTACTCTAGAACATAGAGGTCATTTAGATGAGAACTTCGTCTTGAAAGTATTAGAGACATATCTTTCTATATCATGCTTTCATTTTAACTGTTGCTTATATTACTATTCTGGCATAGGTTTAGTTTTCTTCCCCCTCCAAAAGAGAACCAAAAAAGGAACACAAATACTCTGAGGCTGACCTCTTTAGAGCTGGACAGGAGCTGGGGTCAGGATGGCCTGATAAGAGAGTGGCAAGAAATAGACTTTGTTTCTGTGATAATTCCTGTGCTTGTAAGGAAACCTTTAAAATCCTACTCTTACGGCTGACTTTCATGAACACATTTGGCCGATTTTGAACTGGAAGTTCATGCAGGAATTTGTCCTAACTTTTGTATGTGATCCAGCCCACATAATGTCTTCATATTTTTGTTCTTTTTCTCAGCAGTGAAAACACTGAGGCCAACATGATACAGACTTTTGTTAGAAAGATGCCATAATCCCAGCCCCACCTCTGATTAGATTCATAATTTTTGTTGAGCCCCTTAAATTGGGCTCAGGTTCCTCAGTGTATAAAGAAGGGAATTAGATTTACCATGCATAATTAAGTACAGAAACTTCCAGTGGGCATGGAGAACACTCTTTTTCCCTGTGTTTTTCTTTCCCTGTTGCTGTTACAGTTCACTTTCTCACTTTTGCTCTTTCTAATTTTCTTCCCACGGAAGCCTGGATTCTTTCTTACCTTTCCTTGTTCTTTTCTCTCCTTTTTTCTCTTTATTTTTTCCCTTCTACCTTCTTTGGATTTGTATTGTATGTGGATTTCTCCTGATTTTCATTATACCATAGCATAGATGGCCAGAGATGCGGGAAGTTTTTATGTTTCTTAGTATGTGGAGAATTAAATCATGAGAACATTTACCCCTCAATAGCTAACAAATACTTAATTGAATTTCTTAATAGAGGAGATCATTTTAAAATGGAGCAGAAGCATGAAACCTGCAGTTAAAAATTATATTTATATTTTGTTTTGTTTCTGAAAATTATTATAGTGAAACAAGTGTGATCAAGTGTATCCTGAAATTGGTCACTGCATTAAATATATTTCTCAAACTGCAAATAACAAATGTGGTCAATAACTTCTAATTGTTATGATTACATTGGATTAAATGTAGGAGAACTATAATTATATCATGGGGGCAGTGAAAGCTTTCATAGTACCATAGCATTTCAACGTTTTTATTAGGATTCATTCAGTAATCCTACCTGTGTAACATTCAGCCATCTACAAAAAGTGGTGATTCTTTCTCAGTGCTGAGTAATTAGAATGGGAGCTAAAAGGTAATTTTAAACAATTAGAATAATACATTATATCTATGAGCTATCTGCAGTTACAAGATTACCACCCTACTGAACTGAAGTTCTTGACTGGTGTTTGAAGGATGAATAGGACGTTATTTGACAGGATAAAGGAGCAGGAAACTGAACCACAGGCCCTGTAGGAGGAATACTGAATTAGCAGCAAGGTACAGTTCTCAGTGGATATGGAGTACAAACTTTCTTGAGGTCCTTTCTCCTTCTAAGATGTTAGATTCTGTACAGATGTAGACTGTCTGATTGTGTGGAACTTAGTTGTTACTCGGGTCTTCTTTCTGCACCCTGGTCTCAGTGATCCACTAAAGTACATTACGGAGGCAGGGCATAGTATGGAAGCATAAAGAAAAGAAAAACATCAACACTTTGAGATTAACAATGGCTTTCCTGTGTTCTGAATACCCACAGAAGCATGGACTTCACAGGACAAGCAGCACTTTGGCTCCTGGTTGATTTGACAACTGTGAAAACGGAGTCACAGGCTTATGCAACTGCTTCCAGCAAGGTAATGCGTCTCCCTGATTTTAGCTGGGAATTGACACAACTTGAATTCTGTCTTCTTTTGCTGTTCTGCATTAAAATCAGTTACTACTTGATACATTGATTTAATGTACTTTATCAAGATTGGTGTCCTATATTTTGTGATCCTTCATGTAGATTACCCATGCCCTTCTCTATTTTGGTCTTAAAGCAATTCATTAAACTACCAGCATTTAGCAGAAATAAAAACAAAAATATAACAGACTGTCTGATTGTGTGGAACTTAGTTGTTACTCAGGTCTTCTTTCTGCACCTTGGTCTCAGTGGTCCACTAAAGTACATTATGGAGAATCTGGCTTTTCTGGTGGAAATATATCAAAATTACATTAGGCTCAAACCTATCCTTGTATTAGACCAGAACTTGTGTGATAGTTTCTGGGCTTTCCTTCTTGATAGAAATCAAGACCTCACACAGAACCAGACCAGACCTTCTGACACTAGAGAAGTCTTTATTGGGGGAGGGACAGAGTAGCAGGCTACCTAGCAGACCAAGGTAGCCCTGAGCTGAGGAAAGCGTGGGCCTTTAAGCTCTTTTCTCTGGCGAGGTAGAGTGGGGTAAGTAGATGGCCCTGGGCCAGAACAGGCCGAGCCCTGAGAGGCCAGGAGGGTGTCCAGGCCAGAAGCCTGAATGGCAGGAGTTGCCCGTGTCAGAATGACCCGAGCAGGTGAACTGCCAGAGTGAATGAGGACGGGGATAGCTTTTGTGGCCGAGGGGAACTGATGTGGAACAGGTAAGGGAACGAGAGAAATATTGAGAGTTAAAGTTTTCCCACGAGGGGGGTGAGGCTGGCTGCCTTGTGACTTATCACTTCTTGTTTCCTTCCATATGTTCCTCCATCCCTTTAACACAATTACTTCTGTTTGATCCTTCGAACTCCCCACTCTGAACTGCTTATCTGAACATCTTGTCTGATTCTTAACATTTCTACCTACTCGTGGCAGTTTCCCAAGTAGATCTCTGGATCTCGACTCTTAGACTCCATCTAGACCCTTGCTAACTAAAAATGGCCCAGATGTGCTACACTTATTGCATTTATGAAGACAGAATTACTCTTGACAGAAGTTCTTTTTCCACACAGCTAGCAGAAACCATTGTCAATTTTGGTATTTGGACAAAGACATCCAGCTTTAAAGACACTGGATGCCAAACTAAGGTGTGAGGGAATGATTTAAATTTTCGCAAGGGCTGAGAAGAACTCAGTGACTTTTAAAAATAAACAAGGCATCTAAGACCAAGCTTCACTGGAACGGATGAGATAACAATGGAGTGCTCATAAGCAATTCCCAGGATGGATGTTGCTCAGAATAAGTCCTGCTTTTGCCAAAGGAAGAAGAGTGAGGGGTGCTGCTTTCTTTATGCTGAGCCTAGACAACATGGTCTTCACAGGATCCCTTGGAAAGCCTGAGGTGTCCTTCTGCCGGGAGAGATCACTGGCTCCCTGAGTCGGGAAGCTCAGGCACTCAGACAGGGTGCTGGGGGTGGAAAGTGACTGCTTTCCTAGCAAAGGTGGACAATGCTGTGGCGATATGAGCCTGTGCAGGAGAGGGCTGGTCTGGTGCTGTGGGAGACCCTGGCAATGGAAACGTCCTGAAGGGCGAGGAGAGCTTAAGGGAGGGTGGAGAAGCACATGCAGGCAGTGTGAGGATGATGAGGACACGAGGCTTGGTGGCAAAAGAGCCATTATTTGCTTGGGAAAGGCCCACTCTCCAGCACAGGAGGAGTCGCTCTCCTATCCCCAGCTACGCCCTTTCTCCCCAAATGTGGGTTAAGATTGCAGCCAGATACAGAGTAAGCTCAACATGGGGGTGAAGCAAGGGAGCCAAACACAGTCTCTGCCACCCAAGCACTGAGCGTTGCTGGAGCACAGGGTTGTCCTCCCAGGAGCAAAGGTGGTGGATGTCAGGAGCTGGACTCTTCTAAGTGGTGTCTGTTTCAGTGTGTATGGTAAAGTGGCTGTGCCTTCTTCAAGCATGTGGAGGAACACAAGATGGAGCTTGCACTTTCATCCAGGGTCAGAGGAAAGGGTTTCCCACTGCACTGTGATAGTCCAGGTGGGCAGGAGAGAGAGGAGAGAGACAAATATTAGGTTTCAAAGAGCTCCTGCACAGCAGGTTTGTTTCTTCCAAAAGGTAGGCTGATATTTCTAAAGATGAAGTTTTTATGAACAATTTAGTATACCAGGGTATGCATGATTCAAATAAGTCTACAGTTCCACACTTTGCATGATGTAGAGTATTGAGACTACAGGAAGTGGTGTGTGTAGCATGTTAAGGATGTAGCCTGCATCAGCACCGTGTTCTTGGTCACACATATGACAGTCAAGTCTGCCCTGGCCTACCTTCAGTTTCATCCTGTTAATTTCCTTCTAATTTTAACTGTGAAGACTGCTGTGGACACCTCAGCAAGATAGCCTGGCTTTGGACCCTCTGCAACGCAGGCTGGAGTTCCCTGATTTGATGTTTTCAGCTCATCTGTTCCCTTTGGAATACATACATGGCTCATTAATATAACGTTTTCATAGAGTACCCAGTATTAAAAGTTAACTTGGGGCAAGGGAGGTATCTCAGTGGCACAGTGTCTACCTGGCAAGCTTGAGGTCCTGAGTTTGGTTCCTGATACCAAAATAATAAAATAAAATAAAATAAAATAAAATAAAATAAAATAAGCAATTGACTTAACACAAGATTAATTAGCTCAAAAGAAGATAGTTGGGAGGCAGGTACAAGTTCTTTCAATTAGTGTCCCAGGGTAACTCAGCCTAGCTCTTCAAAATTACACTACACCCATTATATCTTCTTTACTTCATAATACATGTAATAAGTATGTAAGTCTTCCATATATGTGCACATATGCTTGCATACATATATGTGAAGAGAAAGAGAAAAAGAGAAAGGATTCTGCATTCTTATAACAAAGACTTTTATGCTGGGGATATAGCTCAACAGCAGATTGCCTGCCTGGTAAGTGCAAGGGCAAGAGTTTGATTTCCAGTACCAAAAAAAAAAAAAAAAAAAAAGATTCTCTAAGCATACACTGTACAGAATTTTAGTATTCCATACCTTAAAAACAGTTTCTGTCACTGGAAAAATATTGTTAAAGACAAATCTCATATGTAATATTATTGCAATTTTTTTAAAAGCTGAGAGTATTATGCCAGATAGGGTTTTAGACTTTTACTAAAATATATTTTATAATAAATTCTTTTAAGTGACTAACATAGCAAGAAAAACATCTAGATTGCATCTGAGAAGTCTGTATGTATAGAAGGGGAAGAGTTTAAACACATAATTTTTAACAAAGCAAGAAAAAATTTTAGCAATAGGAGCAATATTTACTACAGTGCTATGGAAATGCCCCAACATATAAGTGATTTGCTCAAAATATATTTCTAGAGCCTTTACCTACAAATAACCAACTCCTTTCCTCATGGAAATGTTCTGAAGCACATTAACTGGAATTCCTCCACTAGGAAATTCACTAAACAAAAAGAAAAGCAGATTTCTGAATTGCTGCAGGATGTGACTTACCGTATTAATCACAGTTGAAAAAACATTCAGGATACTACTTTGCAGAAAGTACTGTAACTACCTCGGTCCATCTCAAATAATAATGAAAATAGAAACTACCTCTGGTAAGTTACCTTCATGTTTCTAATGTTGTGTAATTCCTTCATGGGTGCTTTTATCATGTAACAAGGTAGTTAAAAACAGAAACAAAGTATTTTTCTAAACTATTTTTCGTATAAACTAAAAGAACACATGTATAGGGGCACAGCAACGTTGTGTATAAAATAAAACAGGAAATAGGAGGCTGAATTAGAGGACTATTTTTTCAGACTCTTCAATTTTATTTTTCTTCTTTGCTCCCAACCTTCTGACACATACACTGCGCCTTCAGTCAATGAGGCTTAGAAGGGATTTCTTAGATGAAAAAGAGATCTACGCATTAGCTTTAATTTTATCTCTAGTGCTGACTGATCCCCAGAACAAATATTAACTCCTCTGGAGAAGCCAGCCATATGAAGGAAAAGCCCTTCTAAATTATATTATGTACTCACATAGTCTTTAATAAGGCTCCGTGAAAAATTAGAAACCTATCACATTAGGGAATGATGACATATTTAGACTAGTTTGCTTGGGAGAATTTCTCATTTTGAAGTTGTAGTGATTGCTTGGATCTTAGTTACTGCTTCTGAATCACAGGCAAAGTCTAAATTTGATGCTAATGTCCCTTGTCTAGGATAGCATAGTTTTTGTGCAGCTACTTCTGCTATAGCTATTTTCTGGCATCAAATAATGCAGCAATGGGTTAAAGATCTTTTCAGCCCTCTAGCTTCATAGGACATACATATTCAGTGAAAATATTCACACACACATGGAGACAGGGAATTCCGATTATAAAAATCATTTGTGTAACCAATTTTAGACAAAATCTGTATGATTTTAGTAAAACTGACCTATATCAGTTTTATTTATCACTAGATGAGCGGCCTTTGAACTTGGAATTTTTGCAATCTTCTTTCATGACTTTTCGTCTTCGAGACCTCTGATGAAAGCATTGTAGAATAGGATAAGGATGAAGGAGCTGAGAACTGTGTTAAATTTTCCGAAGTGAGCAGACGTTCTGTAATTATTTTAAACTGTCAGACATTGTCATTTTCTCATTACATTGGAATGATTGCTAAGTCATCCTCTGGCAGCGAGCACACCTTGCAGAGATGTGCACCGGAACATAGTCTGTGTCCTTGAATTGGTGGTGGTTTCCACCGAAGAGCTCTAACCCTGCGGGTCACTCGCTGCCTGAGGAACAGGCTGTGTGGACACAGAGGAGCTCAAGAAGAGGTTGCGGCAGCATCTGGAAGAGTCTCTGAAGTGCTCATGTTGATTTGAATGTTCTGATGTTATGTGGACACTTCTACTTTAGTAGACTCATCACAGCTGTCCTTTCCTGGAATCTCGAGAGTGTATTGAATTTTGTGGCATATTGGTCATATCCCATACTGTTTGTTCAGTATGAATTTCTTCTCTAAAGAAATGTCTGTATTTGAGTTGAGAGTGCTAATAAGGTTGGCCAATACTGTCATGGGAGGTGCACAGCATTTATCCTTCCAAGCCCCAGGCAGTTCTAGGTGGGGCCTTTGGGAGATGATTGCATCATAGGAGTGTGATGCTCACCACTGGATCGGTCCACTGATGAGTTGATAGCTATATGTGATACTGGGAGGTAAAGCCTGGGCTCAGGACGTGGCTACCAGGTAGCGTGGCCTGGAAGACTATCTCCCTCCTCCTCCCTTGATCTCTCTCTGCCATGCCCTGAGTGGTTTTCCTCTGCAAGGCCTCTCTGCCATGCTACCCTGCCTTTGAGCCTGCTGACTTTGGACTAAAACCTCTACAAACTAAGCCAAAATAAACCTTTCTTCCTTAGATTTGTGGTTGTCCCAGCAACATGAAACTAAAAGAAATACCCATTAAAAAACTAACAAAGTCAGAAGATAAAAGATTAAGTTTATTTTTTGCTACCAAGGAAGAACAATCTGATGGGTCCATCAATAGCTGATACCTCAAGAGGAAGCAGAAGTGTCACCTTTCTAGCAATTTGAGTGAATGGGAATTTCTAGCATGATGATTTAGATTTTAAGTATCTATTTGGCCATTGGATAATTGAGATCATGAAAGAGTACCACTTCAGTTATGCTAATAATTTTTCTGCAATGTTTTGTGCTGATTATGATTTTACAAGTAATTTGTAAATCTCATCAGGAATATAAAATTAATGAATAACATAATTATATAATAAAACCTAAAACTTACTGAATATTTACTCACTGTCAGACATTGACATAATGCTGCAATCATTCATGCACTTATTTCTCAGGACACTATGAAAAGGAGGAAGCGGTATCACAGTCACCTTTTTCAAATGAAGAAGCCGAGACCTAACATGAGTAATTATGTTTTCAAAGTCACATGGCTAAGTCAGATCCGTGTGGCATGGTTCCCAAGCTGTACCTCCTAACCACACTGTAAATTTCATTTCACCAGTACCAGTGTATTCTGCTGCAGTAAGATCTCATTTTTGTTAAATCTAGCATTGTACTAACATCTCAAGAAATTTTGGCAAGCCCAGCAAAAAATTTAATACATATAGCAAAGAGCCCCAAGTTGACCTATAGGTGAAAGCAGTAAAGTAGAGAAACCCAGATATCTAAATCCAATCTGTCACATACTTACTCTTGCTTGCTTATCTTCTTTGAATTTTTAAATTAGCAGCTGAGCATGGTAGTGTACACCTGTAATTCGAGAGCAAGAGAATCATAATTTTGAGCCCAGCTTGGGCAATTTCACAATTTAGGTAACTTGTCTCAAAAAATAAAAAGAAATTGAAGGAAGGAAAGCTTGGGGATATAACTCAGTACAAAACTCGAGTTCAATCCCCAGTACTGAAAAAATTGACTGAAGAATATGGTGTCGATCCATTAACAACTCTCAATAGGAATTGACAATAATTAAATACTTTTTAAAGTCCATGTGCACCTGTGCAGAAAAATATTACAGGACATAAATTTACTGTTTCTCAGATTCAGATATACAGCTATTTATTAATTATGATCTGTTTGTAATGAATAGCTGCAATTCAATTAATTACAAACAATATAACTCAATTTAAAAATTTTCAACAAATTTCTTACTTTTCCTTTTCTTTTTGCTCTATCACTATTTTGCATGGTTACAGTATTTAAAATTTGTTATGTATTCTATATACTTTACACACCAACCTTGTTACTTATCGTTCCTCAGTTTACAATCTGGCAGACTTTGAATAGTAAATATATGTTCCCTTTGCTAAACACGTCTGTTCTAGTTGATTTGTGTAAGTTTAGGCCCAATTTTCCTAATTGGTTTCTAATGTAAAATGACCATGGTTTGACTTTTTAAGTTCACTGTGGATTGCAGAACACATCATTGAGTTAGTAAGTTTTACTCTGCTGGAAATGGGTCTGGTCTTCTGCATCTCACCATTACCAACTACGTGTGTCTCGTTATGGTCCCGCTGGTGATTTTCCAGCAGTGAGCAGTCCTATTTCCAGCAACCGGTTAGGTGCAAAATGCATACCTCACTTTCTGGTTTATAAAATAGATTTTTAAACAAACAATCTTAGATGCATTAGGAGAAATAGACAAGCATACATGAAGTAAGAGGGGTAGAATATGGAGAAGCGGAAAATCCCCTGATCTTCAGGGTAAGTGACATGGAAATATCCACGTAACCGTTTCCTAGTTGTTATGTTTCAAGTCTGTCACTAGGTCACTTCATGTGTATTTCAGTCTCTCTGCTCCCCTTCTTGCATCCTTGTTACCAGAACCCAGGTAAAACCCACGGGTCAAGCGATTAGCTCTCTTCTTTCGCTTCTAGCATGGTTCTCTTGTTCTGCACCATGTTCCATTCAGAGAACTGATACATGCCAGTCAGTAGGGGACACAACTCTGTCATGCATGCTGACCCAAACAGCCTAAAACATACAGTGAATACAGAGGTGATCTCCACATTCCTGTCTTAATGCTTTACATATGTTTAAGAACTACTGCAGTGATATTAATGGGGCCCGGGGAATAGCTCAGTAGAGGAGACTCTGCCTGGCAAGTGTGAGGTCCTTAGTTTGAGTCCTGGTACAAAACACACAAAGAAACAGAAACAAAATGCAGTAGTACTTCTAAAAATACTTCAAGGGTAATATAGCTCAAGAACACAGGTAAAACAGAGTGAAAAGATAACCTACAGAATGGGATAAAAAATGTGCCTGCTAATTTTCCAAGAGAGGGTTAATATATAGAATATACAAACAACTAAAAAATCACCTCCCCAAGTACACTGACCAATAAAAAATGGGCAAGTGAACAGAATAGACACCTTTAAAAAGAAGAAGTACAAAAAGCCAGCAAGTATGTGGAAGAAAATGTTCATCACCTTTGCCATTAGGCAAATGCAAATCAAACAGTGCTCCCACCCTGTGCAGGACAGCAGCAATCATCAAGGACACAAACAAGCAATGAATGTGGTGCGGATGACAGATGGGGGACTCCTGCATTTTTGGTGGAAATATGTGCTGGTAGAACCACTGTGGAAGGCGATATGGAGGTGCCTCAGAAAACTGGAAGTAGAAGTTCCATTAGACCCAGTGATATTTTTCCTGGATATATTCCTGAAAGAATTATGGACATCTTATTACAGCAATATATCCATACCTATGCTTATAGCAATCAGTTCACAGTAGCAAAGCTCTGGAAAAAGCCTAGATACTTATCAATAGGTGATTGGATAAATAAAATGTAGTGTATACACACAATAGAATGTTGTCCCACCATGAAGAAGAAAAATCAAGTCATTTACAGGTAAATGGGTAAAGCTTGAGATCATAATGTTAAGTGAAATAGGTTATATAAAGAAAGTTAAATATCACATGTTTCTTTTATAGAAGAAACCCCCAAAAAAAGAAAAAAGAAAGAAAGAAAGAAATGAATGAAATGGAGGAGAGATGTAGGAAAGAAGAGGGTGACTTTCTGGAGATGGAGAAATGGGTTGGGAAGAGAGAAAGTAAAGAAGAAACTGCCATGAACAAATTAGCAATTCCCCACAGCATACAGAACTAGTATGGGCCGGGGCTAAACAGTGAAGCCACACAAGCAAGGCAATGAAAGCACATTATGTGAACACGGGAACCAATATAATCCCATCTATAATTCTAAGTTAAAGTGAAATAATGAATGTCTGAAATTCATTTTATTTAAAAACATGAGCCTGTCACTAGCTATTACACTGGGACTTCTGTTTACGAACTTAATTTGTTTTACAATTCTGGGGAAGAATTGTGTTTGTGTGGGGAAGATGGTCAGGTCCTTTGTGTCACCTGATAGGGGGTTTGTGAAAAGACACAAAATTTTGCCAAATGCATTTGTTTGCAAACAGGAGCATTTGCGAATTGAAGTCTTATTGTATACAGGAAAATGGGAGAACATAAAGATTGTTAAGAGAAAAAAAACAGGAAAAAATAGAAGAAAAGCAGTGAAAGGCAACCAAATGCTATGTGGTAAGATTCAATGTCTTTAATTCACAAGGCCCCTTACAATGTCTGAGTGGCTACCCCTGAGTTCTAGTCTTTTCTTTGCTAGTGAGTAATGGTGTTATGAGTTATGTTTTCATGTGAATTGAAGAAAGCAGAAATTACAAACACGCTCTTTTAAAAATATTTTTCTGGTACAAATTATCTGGAAATAATTTTTAAGACTTTAAGAGTTATTTATTAAAAATGCATTGACCTGTTATTTACATTAGATCACATTTTCTTTGGAAAGTGGAATTCCTTATGATAATTTTGGGGAAAGATGAAATTTCTGTCATTGGAGGAAGTTATGTCACTCTTTTGATTCCGGAAAAAAAATGATCACATTGACTGAAATTTATAAAAGGAGTGTTATTGATTTTGTGTTAAGAGAGATTGATAGAAACTGCAATTTGGGCTTGTGTGTCCTCTAGTAGCGTGCAATTATTCATTTACCAGAATGTTCTACATGTCAAAGTTGAATGTGATTTAGTGGAAATAGTTGTGAGATATAAAGAACTAAAAGATGGCTGAGGGTTAAACAGTTCATACTCCAGTGAGTTCTGATTGAGGTGCTTATGACATTTATTTTTACCATGAAAGTCTTGGCAAATCCATCAAGTTGAGAAAGAAAATTTGATTGCTGTACTTTCCAGGCAGAATAAGATTTAATTATCAATATTCACTGTTATTAATATTCAAGTCTATAATCCACAGACAGTAAGAAAGCAAACTAACCAAGTCCGATTTGGCCCATCTTCTCAAAGGTGGCCATCAGCGAGAACCTATTTACCGCCACTAGGGGGCAATTTTATATTAGGCATTTTATATTCTCCACTCCCAGGAAAGAAACCTCATGAATGCCCGCCTTGAATATTGACAGAGTGAAATTTGAAGATGTAAAATCTGATATCTGAGATCAATGTCAGCCTTAAATCTAGTCCAGTAATAGGTCTTCTGAGCCGCAGAGCCAGGGGAAAGACTGCACCTGTTGAAACTTTCTAGATGAGATTGTTCTGAGGAAGGAGCACACTTCTGCGGGGGGTGGGGGGGTACTAAAAGCAAAGTCTTTGCAGAGTGGGCAGCTCTGTCTGAAATACTCTGATGCGTGCTTTAGTTTTAGAAGCCTGAATTATGGAGTCAGAAAAAGGGTTCATGGTGTACTTGTGGTAATTTTTTTTCTATATGTGTGATAACAATACTTGATCTACTTGTTTCCCTGTAGCTTTTTTTTTTATGAAACTGTGCTTTGAGCAATAACAATCTCAGCAGGCCCCATTCAATTTTTACAGAAGTAAAGAAAAGGAAGTTTCCTGATCTTTAAGCATTATTTTGTTCTGAATCGAGGTACTTTCAAAACCAGGGAGCATTCATCCTGCATCTGTGTTCACTTGGTGCTGAGTAACAGCAGGCCTGTAGTGTCTGCTTCACTTGGAAACCCAGGCATCCCAAGGCTATTGTTGTCTTGGGTAAACCTTAAAAGGCCCCTTCATCCTTAAAATCATTGAATTTTGCCACTATTATCAAAATCTCACTACTCATTGCCTAATCCCTCATTTCATGGCTGTACAGTGTCTGTAGGAGAGAGACTTTCCTTATAGAAAGAAAATGAAATAAGATTCACAGGAAGCATAAACACACAATCATGCACAGAGGCACAAGAGGCAAAAGGTAAAGCTACATCAAATAAAGCATGTGCATGTTCACTGACAATGCAACAAAATAATCACAGCGGGGTTTCTTCTTTTCTTCTCCACTTTTATTTAAGTGGAAAGTCAAGTTCACATTAACTTATTTTAATTGCTTTTGTTTTAATATGATTATCGTGTGTAGATTTTGCTGCTGTCCAAATTTTTGTTTTTTCTTAATTCTAAAGTAATTATTCATGGAACTAGGGTACACTTTTGACAGTTTTCATTATTATTCATACAACTCAGCAAAATTGCTAAACAATGATTTTAATTCTCAGATATCTTCATGTTATTAGTTGTCAAAGATGCTGATTGATCTATTCTAGGTAAATTTTGATAAGGTGATATACTAAGACATTGGTCATCACAGGAAAGAATGGTTAACTTTCAATTTACTTGAGTTATATTATAAGGAAACTTAAACTGAAATACAGTGTCCTTATAGTAGAATAAGCTTTACACACAAGGAATAGTGGTGGTTGTGGGAAAAGCGTGAGGAAAAACTTCAGCTTGTACTTGTTTATTGTGCACTGTAGGAGGTGGGAGAACCATGTGCTTACTTACCTGGGCAAAAAGCTGCATGTGTACAGGTCTATGTGACGTCCATTGGCTCACCTGAGGAAGATGTCTAAGAGTGGAGAACAAAGTATACATGAAATGCTGATCAAGAATGTAATATATGTCCATTACTATTTTAAAAACTGAAAAATGTGTGAAATATCAAAAGGAAAGAAATAGTGAAGAGTTATTTTAGAAGCAATATATGATTATATGGCAATTTCTTTTACACATTCATTACATGTACATATAATATGACTTTAAAGGAAATGTCATACTGTTATGGTCAGCTAAGTTAGGTAGAAATGTTATCAGCAGACAGTCAAGGTGAGGTCCTCAAGGGAGCAGGTGCAAAAGACGAGAACAAATTATAGCTGTGGCCGGAGCTGCATCTGCTGGAGGCTAGGCCTCAAGATAAAGACAGAGTGACTAGACCAACATGCCTCCCTTAGGGTTAACATTAACATAAGTTGCCCTAGTGGGTGGCAGGAAGCCCTGGCTTGTCTCTTTCTAAAAATGTCTTTGTTCTTTCCATGCACACTTGCTATGTGACCTGCTTCCCTATTGGATCAATATTACCTAAATGGATAAACTTGCAATCTTACTGGTTGATCATAGCTTTGTCCTGTGTTGTCCCTACCTTGTGATTTTGCTCCCACCTCATGATTTTGTTCTGAAAGTGTTTTCTTTGTAAAATGGGGCCGGGAGCAATTGGGACCCCTCCTGTCTCTCAGGAGCTATCTCTGTTCTCCAATAAACTTTCCTACTCTTAAACTCTGCTGTTCCTTACAATTCATTCTTTGAATTTGGGACACATGAACTTGGCATTTTGGACATCTAGCAGGTTGAGAATTGCGTTTATTTACCCTATATCAAAACTACTTTATTCTATGCAATACTTGGTCAGGATTCATCATCCATGCTGGTAATCTGAACGTGGTTGTTATTCTTTCATGGTCATGTGTGATTGCACATAACCATACCGTGCAGCTTCTCTCCTGCATTTCCCTCTACAATGAGAGTTATCATTTACATATTAGTTTTGGAATAGATTTGACCTCTCATCAAATGATCAAAGACAATTTAGAATTCTTAAATCTGAACCTAACATATTAATTTCAGTAATTAGTTCTAGAACCATGGGGGGCACACACAATAATCTATAATGCACAGTTTTTATTGCCAGTAAAAATAGAGTAAAACCTTGGTTTGTAAGTATAATTCACTCCGGAAATATACTTGTAGTCCAGAGCACTTGTATATCAAAAGGAATTTCTCCGTAAGAAATAATGGAAACTCAGATGATTCATTTTTCAACACCAAAATATTCATATAACATTATTACAGCACTGTAATATAATACGAAATAATAAATAGAATGCAAAATAGAAAGAAAAATAAATAATAAACCTATACTTACATTTGAAAATCTTCACGGCTTATGTGAGGGAGACAAGAGAGAGGAGGGCAATTGTGTAGGGCAAATTTCACTGTCAGGAATGGAATAACTGCTATCTAGTGGTACAGTGGAATCTTTTTTTGTTCCTGCAATTTTAACAAGGCAGCTATTCAGTGACATTTGCTTTTGTCTCCTTTGGAGGATTTTTCAGAAATGTGACCTTACATTATTGTTAAACAGATGCATTACTTGTACTACTACTGTCTTTTTGGGCAAGGTTTTTCTACAAAAGTTTGCATTGTTTTCCACTTTCCATACAGCTCACTAATCTCATGGGGGGGGCAGACTTTTCCACCATTTTCACCTCCTACTCTGCAAATGAGATCTTCTCTACATCCTTTTTCTGTTGGGAGACAACCACCTATAGTCCCATAGTAAAAAAAAAGAGCGGCTGGCTCAGCTGTGATCATGTGACATTCAGTGTCACATACTCCTCTACCACAAGACACCACTCCGTTATCAAACTAAAACTTATTAGAACTGTTTGTTCATCTTGCAGAACACTGCAGAACAAGTTACTACCCATTCAAGGCTTTACTGTTTTGGCAACACAATGTTGTGGATAAAACTTAATGTTTTTAAGAATTCCCTGTAGATAATATTCTAGGAAAACTAGATTTTATAAGTTTAAGCATTACTTAACGTTCAAGAGCAACTTTTACAGTGTACATGTTTTTTTTTAATGAAGAAGAAAGTTTTTGAATTTGAAATAGACACAGGCTGGCTTCAAGTACAGTCTTGAGTGTATAAATGCTATACACTACAAAGACAGCACTATTTGAGAGGTGAAAAACTCATTCAACATCTAGTAGATCTTACTGAAGAACATATCAGAGGCTTGGATATGAATATAGCAAAACTAAACACAACTGAAGATAAGAGGAGAATTAAAAATAAAAGTAAAATCTGTGATGTCAGATGCTGTTAAGAGTGATAAGAAAATAAAATGAGAATAAGTTCCAGGATGGCATTAAATCTCTAAGCATTTTGATAGAGGATGTTTCAGAGACATTTCCTGAACCTTTGAACATCTTGAGAAAGGAGCTTCCAGTCCCCCTGAAGAAAGAACGCCTTTTCCTGGCAGAGGCCTCTCAGCATCCACTGGATATCACTGAAGCTAATCTCACTGCCGTGGAGGAGGTCAGGGAGGAAATAGAAATGAAAATTAAGTCAGAATGAGCCTTCACTTGTTTTTGCAATCCAGTGGATTTCTACTGTGAGTGTGAAAAGAAGCCATTTGAGTGCACTACAGAAAGAAGTGGTGTGATTGGACTTAGGTGATACATCCTTGACTCCAGTGCACCAGTTCTGCAGTAATAGAGACCTGGAGGCTAGCTGCGAAGTTCATGCAACAGTGAAGACCAGGGCCAGGGTAATAGTAGGGAAAGCACGGGGGTTGACATTTGTACCTTTGGAGGATCCGTACCTTTGGTGCCTGCAGCTTGAATGTAGAGGTTATGACAGAGAGTGAGACACAAATCAAGCCTCCTGTGTTGGAAAGGTACAGCTGCTGTTTCCAGGAGTTGGGCGAGGGCGAGGGAAGAATAGGAGTCATTTGGAAGACACTCATGAGTTAAGATTGGGGTGTACAATAGAAAATTCCTATTAACCATTCCAGGGAAGGTGCTGGACTTGAGTTAAGGAGGAAGCAGGGCAGTGACACTCATTTCAAAGGGGTCAGCGTATAGACTCTATCAGTTCTGGAAAGGGATGGCAAGAAGAAGCGCTGAGACAGCAAAGGGACCCAGGCCCAAGACAGGTCATGTTCCACAGTTCTGAGCTGGGAACCCAGAGTGGAAGAGGCCGAGGCACTGAGAAGAAGGTGCAGGAGCTTGCAGGCAGAGGAGGAGGACAGCGTGCCCAGATGCCCAGTGGGGACATCACTGAATCTCCCCTGCGGCTTCTGAGGCCTTGGCTACGGATGCCCTGGCAAGGGCTTCAGGTCGGCACATCCGGAGCACACAGCGCTCGCTGTGTGCAGGAGAGGACCAGGTTCCCACGGTTTCTCTCAGTTGTGTCTTTCCTTTGAATAGTGAGCTCAAGCCCTTTCCTTGGCATTGAAGCAACAACTAGTTTACAAATTCCAAACTGATGTTTGGGACTGCATTAGAAGAAGTGAATTAGTAAGATCAGGATTTTACAAAACTTTTATAAAGTCTTTACTGCCAAAAAGCCCTTGTTAGCAGAAGGATTGGATTAGCAGAATTATGTTCTTTACTTTCAAGTAACATCGGAAGAAATATAAAGTAACCCCAAAGATGAGAAACGTTAGAACCTAGGCATGTTTAGCTTCTGTTTTTCAGTTAAAATCAAGTGTATTGAACATCTGCACACTACTGATACAAATTACAAATGAAAAATAAAAATAAATTAGAGTCACTTCCTCAGGAAGCATGGATCTCAGTGATATTTTTGAAAAGAAATTACAAATTAAGTGAAACACCTGATACTGTGTTGGACTCTGGACCAGAGTATATGTTACAAATATGCGGCAAAGTTTCCTACTCGGAAAATTGAAGAAATGCGAAAGTCTCTAACACAGACAATGCCAGACAGTGAGGCAAACTCTCTGATTTTGCTAGCAGTACTTTAGTAATGAAAGACAATGCCTTTGCTTTTAGGAAATAAGTAATAAAGAGTTCAGAAGTGCAGAGGTATGTCTAAACCTACTCTTGCACATGGCAAAAACATAAATTGATATATCATTCCACTTCTATGGTCTCCCTATATGATTAAGTGTCATAAAAATATGGAATAGTTGAACTATAGTTTTGATACTTGAGTTATTTTTAATTGCTATTCTGGTAACTTTTCTGAAGTTATTTCAATGCTTTAAAAAAAGTCTGTAAACACATTTTTAAAATTATTAAGAAATGCAGAGGCATACATGCATGGATATCTATGTAGAGGAGTCTAATATGTTCTTGAGTTTGCACATTTAAATGAGAACAAATATTGCTAATTGAAGAAGCAAAGTTGCATTAAAATCCAGAGATAAAATATAGACTAAAAATTGGAAGGTTTAAGTTGGATCTCTGACTCATTACCTAATAGCGAAGAATTCTAACCACTTGGAACTAATTGCATATTCAACTGTAAAAAGATACAGGAACTGTATTAAAATACTCATATGTTCATATTATTTCTATATATACCTATTCTTTATATTGTATGCAGTTAATATTTTAAATGAAATGATTTTTCTTATTAAATAACACGTATCACATAAGTGTATCTTGACGAAAGTGTGCACACTCCCATAGTAAACAGAAAGATGTTAAGGGAGATGTATGAACAATTTATTTGTATTAGATCATCGCCATTGTATTCTATGAGTTATGCTGTGCATGTCTGTGAAAGGTAGATAACACTGAGTAACCTACAATACCATACACTGTAGGGTTATATTCTAATAAGTTTAAGTGTAATGACTTTTTTATATCATATTGTCACATAGTTTCTACTATTATTTACAAAGACAATTATAAAACTTCAGTTTGAAGTTGTGTTGCATTGCATAAAATGGATTATAAGGCTAGTATGTCTGAATTTTGTGTATCATGTAATGTATATATATATAATTTATCAAGCACCTGTGGATACATGCTTATATATACATACATTACATATGCATATTACATTATGATATGATTCAAAATTTCTAAGCATACCACTAGCAGACTCCTTTTATGGGGACAGTACACATTTAAAATTTTAGAAATAATAAATACTGTATTATGTCCAATATGATGAAATATACATGCTTTACTAATATATTACAATGCCTTTGAACTGTAAAATACAAAAAAACTAACATAGCACAACTAACATTTGTGCTAATGGAATGATGTTCTCTTAGAAAAGTATTTAAATGAAATATTGTGTGTTTAGGAAGTGCAGTCACTTTGGGAGCATTAGGTAATGTAAGAATTAGATCTCAATACATATAATTTGCTATCAATTTAGGATGCATCAAGAATCATATGCTTTTCTGAAATCATCCTGTCTTTTATTTATTTTCTTTTAATATAATCACAAAGCATATGGGTCCTTCTATCTGTTCATTAATGGATATCATATGTAGTCTGGAGAAAACTAGTCCTTTTAATATTAGCAAATGAAATAATAAAGGAAATAATTTGTGATTTCAGTACATTAGTTTCCTGTAACTTTTCTATTCAGTGTGTGTGTCAATTTAAAGTATATGTTAGTAGGATCTGTACTAAAGAATCTGGTTTATTTGACATTAAATATAATGCAATAATTTGTGTCTTTTAAAATTGAAATTTTATAGGTAACTTATAGCAAAGAAAATGAAACATTTGCTCACTTCAATATTTTGCAATTTGAAATAAATTACATCTCCTAAAATTAATTCCTATTCCAAACTTTAGGGCTGGGGATACAGCTCAGTGGCACAGCGTCTGCCTGGTAAGCTACATGAGGTCATGAGTTCAAATCCTCCCTCCCAAAAATAAAAAAAAGGAAAATCTTTGTGCTTAGAATTTGAAATTTACAACTTTATCCAAAGAGAATACGATTAAGTTTGTGACTCAGTAATCATTATTTAGTTTGATAAAGTGAATCTGTTTAGAGAAAAATGATGGCTTGAATGAACATATATTTGATTGTTAAAATTCACTTCTGGTTGTTGATAAGAGAGAGTATATAAGGCTAAATATTTATCTTGACTTTTCTAACTCTTTATCATTTACAAACTGCTTAGCTTAGGAGAATGGATACTAAAAATGTAAAAGTGGCTCACATTCCAACTGTATTACATGGAATATATTAGGTATCCAGCAAATATTTATGGAATAGATAAGTAAATAAATACCTGAGTGATCATACAAGAAAATTATGTTTGAGATTCTCATCACATTTTAAAAATAAATTGGGCATAATGAAAAGTACTCCAAACAGAAATACTGTTTTATTTCTAAATATTACTGAGGACATTTTCTTAAAATCTTAAACTATACTGCTGACTTGAAACTCCTATTACCTGCTCTTCTCAATTCTCACCTGGAACATCTGCTTTCTCTTTTCACCATCTACTGTCATCACCCTGTGCACCACTGTAAGATTTTGATCTTAAATGGAATAAGAAATTTCTCTAACTTTCCTCTTCCTTAAAATACAGTAACCTGCCTTAAAAGTTACTTAGCACTATGACTAAAGTCTTAGAGTAGAGATAGTGCTTTTTATATTTTGAATAGAAATATTCAAGACCGTTCTAGACCATTTTGTCATCAAAAATGACATAAACTGTAGAAGAAAGTGCATTGTCAAACTAAGTGGGTTTGCCTTAGTGCTTTTATTATGGGTGTCAGCATAGGAAAGGAAGGAAGGAAGGAAGGAGGAAAGGAAGGAAGGAAGGAAGGAGGGAAGGAAGAGAGGGAGGGAGGGAGAAAGCAAGGGAGGGAGGGAGGGAGCAAAGGAGGGAGGGAAGGAGGAGAGAGGAAATGGGTGGAAGTTAAACAAAAATTGTAAATGTGCTCAAAAAGTCAAAGATCCTTAAGAAAATAAAAACGTAACCGCAGAGAGCTAATATTCCTTAAAGTGTGAGGGAAAACGTTTGTGGAGATGATGTAGGAGCAAGCAGATGCACGTTATGAGGAAAACGAGGCATGAACACATTCAAGGGAGGAGATTTCCTGTTGGAAGGAAGACTGAAGGTATAATGGAGCGCCGCTGAGGGCAAGGTGAGGGCTGAAAGGACGCAGTCGCAGCGCACTTCTCTGTCTAAGGCAGGGGCAGGCGCCGCAGCAGGTGGGTCCAGGTCGTCCTGCTGCCAGGAGCGTGACCACGCCAGCGAGTGACACAGTTAAGAAGACCGCTTGCGCTGCGTGGTGTTCAGGGGTTGAGAGAAGTAAAGAATTAATGTCTGCAGTAGATATTGTGGACTGAATTCCTCAATCACCTCTGCATTCTTTCTGGTTTCAGAAAAAAAAAGCTCAAAACCATTTTCCTGTTCAGGATCGGAGGGATGTTGTGTTAAGTGGAGCAAGGCAGGAAGGGAAGCGGTGCCGAGTCTGGTGCGTGGGGCAGGGGAGGGCAGGGAAGTGCTGAGCAGGTGCGGAGCTGCAGTCAGGCATGAGAACGTCGATGTGCGATAGCGCAGCAATAGGCGTGTAGTGACAGTGGCTTCTGTGTACTTCGAAGAGCTGCAGGAGGGGTTTTGGAATCTTTCACTATGCAGAGATGATAACCTGATGGAATAGATGCACTTAAAAGGAGTTAAATATTATCGTATGTTTGCAATATCTGTATCTCCAAACACTAAGTGGTACATTGCATGCATACATTTAACATTTTACAAATCAGTTGCAGTAAATTAGATAACAATAATGTTTTTTATTTTTTATTTTTCTATTTTATTTTATTTTATTTTTTGCTTTGAACAATTTATTTAACTGAAATGGACTTTTACTTATTTAACTGCAGTGACTTCCATTTATTTTGCTACATCTTTTTTCCCCACGGTGATTTACAGCATCTTTCAGCCAATGTAAGTATTTCATAAATATGTGGTTCTTTGGCTATCTTGCTACACAATACCCCAGAAATACTCTTCTGCAAGGAAACCCCCAAGGAGGAAAGACCTGACACAATTAACTACGTGCAATGAAAATCTGCTCCAGATACTTGTGAGGTAAACGCACCAAACACTCTGTTCCATTAAGAAAACCACCCTCACAACACAGGATGGTTTCTTCTGTTTAAGACGGGCCTAGAACACTGAGCTGCACTCAGGCACTGAATGGCAGCGCTCCACCCCAGGTTAGGCCATGAGCTCATAGGGAACAGGTTCCAGCAGCTCAGGCTCCTTCCCGTTGGTTCTCACGAAGTGCGCCTCTCTGGGCAGGGCGGGCGGGCGCTTCAGCTGAACCCAGATACCTTTCTCTTTGGCTTCCTTCTTTTTCTGATCATTCTCCTTGACGCGTTTCAGGAAGCTGTCTCGACTCTTTGAGTGCTTAATATGCTCAATACGCACATTAATCCTCTTGGCAAGAATCTTGCCCTTCACTTGCTTGTTTACAACAATGCCAACAGCATGTTGGGTAACATTGTAGACTCTTCCTGTTTTGCCGTGGTAACATTTGTGTGGCATTCCTTTTTGAACAGTACCCATTCCCTTGATGTCTACAATATCACCCTTTTTGTAAATTCGCATATATGTGGCCAAAGGAACAACCCCATGTTTTCTAAAAGGCCTGGAGAACATATACCGGGTTCCCCTCCTCTTTCCCTTTGTGTTTGTCATTTTGGCAAATTACTGGAAGATGGCGGTTCCGGCCGAAAGGCCAATAATGTTTTTTTAACAAAATCCAAATAGATTGGTACACAGTGAAACATGAGAATCTTCTTCATTTCTGTCTATATTCTATTCACAGAATAACTTCTCCTAGCTATCTTATACATATGTCCAGACACATACAGAGGTCATGCTTTTTACAATATTCTGCAATTTATTTGCTTCATTTTGCATCTCTGAGACTGCTTCCATACACGTCTACCTTATTTTGTAAATGAATATTTATTTTCCCTGATTTATTCAATCAAGCCTCTGTTGGTTGGCTTTTACGTAGTTTCCAGTTATTTCCTCTTGTGCCAAATATTGCCAGTAGTTGTCATGTGTGTTTGTCTTGGCATAATTGTGTAAATCTATGAAAAAATTGCTAGTCAAAATCAGCCTATCAACTACAAAAACAGACAAATATTAGTGAATCTAAAAGTATAAGGCTGAGCGGTAAGAATCAGTTTCCCCTCAAAAGATTACAAAACATGAATTTCTAGGCATTCATATATCTCTTAGTATTGTATATAATTTTAAAATTTTATTCAAAAATATGTTTATTTAATGATCCATTTTGGATTTAGATTTTCTTTGCCCATTCCTGACTTTTTCTGTAGATTTTCTTCTTCACAATGTCTTCTTATTGTTTTACATGTGCTCTTTGAAAATTATGATTCTGAACCAGTATCTTTCATATATTTTGCAGTGGTTTTTCTCAAGTTTTCATTTATTTTTGGTATATACCAATGTTGAATTATTCAGACATTGAACTTCCCCTTTTTTTTTCTTGAGAAAAAGATGCATATAAGACACATAAAACTTAAGTGTAGACTTTAGTGAGTTTTTATTTTTGTATATGTCTATATACAACCCCATATCAATATATGAAACATTTCTATGAATTTTCCTCTTATCCTCTTTCCTTGATACACATGAGTAATTCTCTAAAGGTGACAACTGTTTTGAGTCACATAGATACAATTTTTCATCCTGTTTTGAACTTCACATAAATGGAATAGTAATTATATTTTCTACTGTGTCTGAATTCTTTCACCTCCTTAAGATTTTTAGATTTTTTCATGTTGTTTTGTGTTTCAATATAATTGTCTTCTCCTCTTTATGTAGTAGTGTATTATGAGCATACTGAAATGTGTTTATTTTTTCTACTGTTGGTAGCTCTTTGAGATTTTCCCCATTTTATATTATTCAAAGAACTGTTTTAAACACTCTTGTCCAGGGGATGAGGAAAAGGAATGAATATGGGATAGGTTTCTGCTGCAACTCCACATGAGAAATATCAACATATGTACTGAAAACATGTACTAAAAAACAAATTAAAAAATAAAGTGATTGGAAACATGAACTTCATCATAACTAAAAAAATTCTTGTCCAAGCTTTTTGACAAATATGGTGACTCAATTCTCTTGAGAATACAGCCAGTAGTGAAATGATTGTGTCCTATGGCATTTGTTTAACTCTAGATAATGTCAGTCAGTTCCTGAAAATTGTGCAATTTACAAAACCATCAATAACTCAGAAACATTCCTGATAATCCACATCCTCTCAACACTTAATCTGTCATTGTGTAGATATTGTAGCCTTATGTATGTAATAGAATCTCATTTTTTCTTACTTTGCTTTTTGGTGATAGTTAATGCTAGTGTATATGCTTGTATTAGCATAGTCTTTTGTGAACTACTACTATATATATATATATATGTATATATGTGTGTGTATGTGTATGTATATGTACTAGATTTTTATTATAGTTATTCTTTACACAGAATTGTGATGAAAGTCATTTGTATATTTATATGTGTGATATCTCATAGCTTATGTTTTTACTCTCTTAACATTGCTTGTTTCCAAACAAAAAGTACTTAATGCAAAACTCATCAATCTTTTCACTATGACTAGTGATATTTGTGACATGTTAAATGTTGCATGTGTAAAGAACATGAAGATAGTTTTTTATGTTTCTCTGTTTAGTATATTATTTTAGCTTAAACACCTTGATTTGTAGTCTATTTTACCTTAGAATTTGTGCTGGTCAGCTTTTTGTTGCTATGATGAAATACCTGGGAAAATTAATTTAAAAGAAGAAGAAAGATTTATTTTGGCTTATGATTTCTGTAGGTCCAGTCCATGGTGACTGACTCCATTACTTTTTTTTTTTTGATTCCATTACTTTTAAACCTATATCAAGACAGTTAATTGTGGTGGAAAGCCACAGCAGAGGAAAGCTTCTCATCTAAAGGCAGACGGGATGTAGAGAGAGAAGAGCCCCAGGGCAAAGGGTCTGGAGTTAAGATACAGTCTGGAAGTGCCTATCCCTAGGTCCTACCCTCTTCAACTACACTCCCTCCCAATTACTTCCCAACAGTGCCATCAAATTTTGACCTCCTTGGTAGACTAACTCACTGATGAGGTCAGAGCCTACATAATCCACTCACTTTTCGAAAGATCCACTTCTAAGCATTGCTGCATTGGGGACCAAACTTTCAATATAGGGGCATGCAGGAGAAATTTTACATGCAGATCATGGCAATTTGTATATATGATGAAATGAGTGGAGATGTTTTTGGTTTCCGAATGGATAGTTATTGATGTAGAATTTTTATTAAAAATGTCTGTACCTATAAAATCTGGAGTTCTGAGGCTTTCATAGGTAAATCGTTGTAACTAGAGACCATACTAATAAGTGAAGTAAGTCAGACTCACATATGGAAATATTGTGTTGTCTCTCTACTATAAGAAACTGAAAGTGTAAATAAGATCCAAAAGGTACAATAGATATTTTGAAAGGGAAAGAAACTGCTCAAAAAGAAAGAAAAACAGGGATTGAGGAAAGGGGAAGAGAAGGCAGAGAAAATACATATTTACCTGTCTGTCTATCATCTATCTATTTATCTATCTATACACACAAGATAGCTAAGATAATTGTACTACTAATTTCTGTTAGTTCATTAAAAGGAACAGTTAGTGCTTACATTGTTTGATCAATTTTGTATGTCTATACCTGGTAATCTGAGCAACTACTTTGAAGATAACAATGTGCAATGTAATAAAATAACCATTGTTAATTTCTTATCATTTGTTTTGAAATTCTGTGTCAGTTTTACTGTTTTTTTCTCTTTAAAATAATATCTGTACTTTGTCCATGTAGTTAATTATAGTTGGCTTTTATGCAAATCCAGTGTGCGTTGTGTGGCTCTTCTGGACCACATGCCCATGGTTCTACAGTGTGGCTATAGCCTATTTGGGTCTTAGAACTCCCTTCATGAGGTGCACGTGGTGAAAATGTTTATATGAGGAATTTTGAATATGATTTCATGGCAGTGGAGAGTAGAATGATGACTCTCAGGGGCTGGAGCAAAGTGAGACATTGGTCAAGGTGTACAATGTTTAGTTAGGCTGAAGGAATTAGCTTTAGTGATATGATGCACAGAATGTTGACTGTAATAATGCACACTTTAACAAATTTTACCCTGGATATTTTGTCTATCATGTTAGCTGATTCTGGAATGTATTTAAATCTTTTAATAAGCATTCAACCTGTTCAGGATTTTCATGTGAGTACTGGTATATATTTATATGATGTAGTTCCAATGACATAATAATTGAATTATTGTGTTGGCTTGCGGCTTATTTTGCAAGGTGAAACAATATAATATAGGTTACATATTTTATATGGTTATTTATAATAGGCTGAGGGATCTGCACTAGAACCAGGGAGCAACGTGCAAAGTAAGGAGCAGGGCTCCCATGAAAACTACCACAGCCTCAGCAACAGCGAGGTCCCGAGCTTCTCCAATGGTGAACACAGCTGAGTTCCCATCAGGAGAGCCAACGCAGCAAGCTTCTTCAGGAGACTGAGCTGTGCACCTTCTTTCCCTCTGGAGCCAGGAAGCAATGCTTAGAGTGAGGACCAGAGCTCCCCTAAAGTGAACCAAAGCTATTCTCAGTGCCAACAAGGCCCAAGCTCCTCAGAGGATGAAAACAGCGAAGTTCATCAGGAAAGCCACAATGACGAGCTCCTCCAACAGAACCAACAGCTCCTTACAGCTTCTATCAGCTCCCAACAGCATCTCTTCTTCTTCTCCAATTCTGTCCCTTATGCTGCTGGCAACAGTCCCCAGTCGGGACTCCCAGCACCACACTGCTTCAGTTCAGCTGGGGGTTACAAGCTGACCACTGGTTATCGATCCTCCACAGTTATTTTGAGCTACTTTGTTCATCCGAAGCCTCCAGGGATTAATTCATGCTCAGCACTGGTTGTGCAGCAGAGAGTTACATAGGTCCAGCTGCCCCAGTGTCTCTTGACAAAGGACAGAAGCCTGAGGCCCACAGGGTCAAAGTGGTGTGGTCTCACTTTCCTTGCCTGCCCTGTCCAGCTACTCTGACAGCTCTCAGTGAGGGAGGAGGATGTCAGGGAAGAGATGCTTGTCCAGCTGCTAATTGTAGATGCTTGTCCCACTGCTGAGCTGCTGGCCTCGCAGGCAGCTCTCAGAAGAATTCCTATCTGATTGCGGCAAGGACTGAGCCTTGCTAGGCTGGTTCTGTTGTTTGCTGAGATTAAAAAATGCTGGGTTTATGTTGCTGTCTCTTGTTGGTGGGGAGGCAGGGCTGGGAGAGTGGCATAAGCCAAACAGCAGGCGTCATGTTTCTGCACTACCAGGCTTCTAGACCAGCTTCCTTTCCTTATTTTACCTTCTGGATTTCTGCTGCCATTGTCTCCTGGACGGGCCTCTGGTTGTATCTAGCTAAAGGACTAGAGAGAAATAAATCCAGTCCATCTCATCTGGGCCCGAATCCTGAAGTCTTTTCTTTTTCTGATTCTAATTTTATCATTTCATGTTCTTGTCTGTGTTTATATCACAGATTGTATAATGTATGTTTCCCCTTTCATATCTTAGAGCAAACTTCTGGTTTATTGTATGTAGAAATATTCTACTTCAAATAATCTCTACATAAAAATAACTGTTTTAAATTTTTAAAATATTATAATTAAGATGAGGTTACTTATAATACAAAACAATGCCTTATGAACCTTCATTGAAATTACAGCAATGCTAACTAAATAAGAATAAATTCTATTTATGTATGACATTTTAGGAACATTGTTAATTTTACACATCTATATAATAGCTATATCAACAAAATATCTACACAAATATGTGATGCACATTTTTGCTTTGAGATTATGTTCTAAGAAACAAAGTTTAAAAATATTTGTGGTGAGGATGCTATTCTTGGAAAGACTAAGTGTGATTTCCCAAATACTTTCACATCCATCTGTGAAGCAGCTAAGCTTTCTAATATTATTTCAGTCCATCTTCAATGCAAACATTCAATATTTGACTTAGAAATTCAATTTTTTAATAGATTTTTCTCACCAATACTGAATAAGATATATATTTGAGTAACAGAATAACACTGAGTTCATTAAGTATTATATTTTGAGACTTATTTCTAGATTTTTGACTGTTGACTTATGGCTTACTAGTGCAACAGAATTTGAGTGTTTTTAAACTTCACAGATCTCACACACGTCATACATAAGTCACGCCTTTCCATTCCCACTGAAAGACCAACGCTAGGACCCCTCTCGGGAAGCATGAAGCTGCTGCTTCTCTCCGCCTTCCCACTTCTCAGGGTGCTGTCAGCCAGCAAGTCCAGGGCCTCAGTGAGGAAGATCTGAAGTGTTTCTCCCCTTCTCAGTCTCTCTTGATTTTTGTTCTCCAAACCCTCTTCCTCTCCCTCGTCTGTGTCAACCCTGCTAGAGCCTGCAGGTTCCCCAGATGGACAAAGCTGATAACTTGATCATTTCTCATCTCAGCCTGTTGTATTCTCTGAGAGGAGAAGTGCAAAGCACTCAGAGACCTTCCTGGAAACTCATAAAATCCAAGATCCTTCAAATTATTGGATAACATATTATCCTGTCACAGTGACCAGAACACAAAATAAGATGAGATGTATGAAAAAGGGGTGAGAGGCATGAGTTGATATGGGGCAGGAGCAAAGCAGGGGCTGCAGAGAGGTGGGAGACAGAGGACTGTGGGAAGATAACATGACTGGGATGGAAATGAAAGTTTTAAATAAATAAGGAGGTAAATGAAATGCACATTTCAGTTTTTGTTTTCTAATTATAGACTCGACAAACAAGAATGTAAGATGAAACTCATAATCTGTGAGTACACAGGAAGAGGACAGGAATTGGCTGGGAAAACCTAGCCAACTGATAAAAATAGAGACGGAATGGAAAGAGATAGACTTTGTTCCTCTTACATTATCATATGTCACCAGCACACAGTGTGGTAGTTCAAATCCCATGACTGGGTGCTTGCTGGCCTGCTACAAATGGCATTAAGGGCCTTTCTAAATACAAATATTTATTTGATAACAAAGTAGTGATAAGAATCACAGTAAAAAAAAGGAAATCATGTGACTTTTGGGAAAGTTGCTTTTGCAAATGCTGAGGTCTTGGACAATCCTTAACAGTTTATATGTCAGTGTAAGAATAAATATAACTTAAATTGCATGTTATTGTTTTGAGTGATTGTAAAAGGTGAGTTATTTGTGTGAGAAAGCTGAAGAGAAAGTATACCCTTTTATTCACATAATATGATGAGAAAAGATAGATGTTCAGAAGAGCTGTGCTGATGAGTGCTTATAAGTTTTTAACACTCTAAATATATTTAAAGTTGTATGTACACAACACAAGCTGTGAAGAGATTTCACAAACAATAGTCAACAATGCAAACTTAAAGAAATATTTTTGTCATGTTAAATGCTACATTAAATGCTAAATCCTTGATTTAGTCATTTTCTAGAGATGACTCAACATTTTTACATCAACCTAAAGTTATTTTTTAATAATTTGCTATATAATTATCTTTATCCACCAACTTTTGCGCAATATGCAATACATTTAACTGTATCTTAGAAAATCATATTGCCAACTAAGTGGTGTATGTTGAGTAGTCTATTAAAGGGGCTATTAGTGTAGATTAGCTTTTGAAATCCAACTAGCTGACTATTTACCACTTGTGGATCTTTTATTTTTTCTTCTTTCAGTCATGGCAGTTAAACACAAGGCCTGGTGTATGCTAGATAAGTACTTTAACACTAAGCCACATCACCATTTTGTTGTCTTGTTTTGGTGTGATGAGGCAGGACCTCACCCTCAAGATCCTCCTGCTTTAGCTTCCCAAGTAGCTGAGTCCTCAGGGGTGTGCCATGGTGGGTCTATGAAGCCCTGAATGAGAGATTTCTTTTCCTCAAGCCCTAGTTTCTGCAGCTATCCCATGGTGGTAGTAACAATGCACAACTCACAAAATTCAGCAGCTAACAGAGGTAATACATTACCGATGCTGAACATAGGGTCTGGAGTACAATTATATGTAGTGTGAATAGGGTGAGAAGATAGTAGTTACACCAAATGACTTGGTGTCATGTTGGACAATTTTTGAAATGTTCTGATACTGAGGAGTGTTCCACTGGGCTTATCCCAGTTCTTTAAGTGGAAACTAGAACATCATTCTCTAGAATTGAGATGGACTTTAGTAAACTATTTCGCCAGATAACCAATCAAACTTTTAGTAGTTAAAGTTTGCTAGATACCTTTCAACCTGAAAATTAGCTAAAACAAACCAATCTCTACAAAGTATGTATGAATGTTAATAAGGCAAACAACAAGTGAAAACGTATTACAAGTGAGGATTGGAGTTGTGGCTGGTTCTGCCTGCAGGTCATTGTCAGTACTGTGTCCTTGCTACACAGGAGGAAGTGGTCTCCATCCAGGTTGCATTTGGGAATTATCTGAGCTCTCAAAGTATAACAAAACCTGGTCCCTACTGCAACAATTCCAATGTAAGGCATCTGTAGAGAAGCTTGAACATAAAAACCATATATAATGTTTTAAGTGAGTAGAATATTTTAGAAAATTTGAATTAGAATAAATAATTATTATGCAAATGGCATGAAATCCGTTCATGCAGTAGAAAGTGCAGAATGCCTTTAATTATTATTTTGGATTAAAATTAACCTTAAAATATTCCTATTTTAAGGATATTTAAGTAAAACATAAGCAGAACTGTTAAAAATGATAATTTTCTTCTAGTAATTGAAATTTATCATTAAAATTAAAGTTGTAATTTTCACAGAACATCATTACTTACATACTAAACCTTTAAGATCATTTAAAAATCAAAACTAACATTTGAATTATAAAAATACAGGATTCAATGTCAATATAATTGTTTATATTTCTGTATATTAATAATAAACCATTGAAAAATTGAAGTCTATAAATATTCAAATTGCACAGTATCAAAATAGTGTAAACACTAAGAATAAATATAATGAAATATTAGCAAGATTATTTACATTTAAGGCATAAATTTTTCTTGATAAAAAGTGAAGATGATCTACATAAATAGAGACATCATGTTTAAGAATTGAAAGATTCAATAACAATATTCTTCCAAAACAGATTGTTAAAATCTGTGGAAGTATTTAAAAATAATATGTAGCTCTAGTTATAAAATTTTCTTCAAAAGCAAAATATATAAAATATAAATCTTGAAGAAAAAGGAAAAGACTTGGAGATCCTGTGACATACATGGTTTTAGGACACATGTAAAGTTACTATATATTCTTTCAAAGACCTTAGTGACAGATTTAGCTATGGCAGTTTAGGAAGTGTTTTAAAGAATTTTTGGCTTTGCATGTTTGGGTGTTTGATGTTTGACACCACAGAGCATACTCAGGTCAGGCTATCGGTGATGGCCAAGGTATGATACAGCAAGATGAAGTGAGCGTGGACAGGGGTCACACTTCCAGACGTGGGTCCTCTGGGTTCCTGTGCAAAGATGTGCTTTGTTTTAGGGCTGTGCCAGTGACATTGGTGTGATGAATCTTGGCTGTGAGGGAGCACAAGGCAATGTAAGAGAGAACACTGCCAATGCCCCAGATCACATAAGGAAGGTGACCTTTTAACCAGTGAAGACATTTGAAAACTACCAGCCAAAAGGAGTTTAAGGTTTTCATAGCATATTACTGACCGTCAGTTGCTCAGTTAGGACAGAACCGTACCTAGGGCAACAAACAAAACAGGCCGCCAGACTGAAGGAAAGAACGGCCCCAGTCTGGTTGTACAATACTCTAGCCTGGGAAGCATGCCATAAGCATAGGGATAAAGGAACACCCCAGGGGAAGATGCTAGAGAGACCGGAAATAAACCTTATCACACAGTGGTCCAGTCATTTTTAAGCAAGGAGCTTAAACAAATCCAATGGTCTGAAGAAAGCACTTTTTAATGAAACTGTTTCACAATATTACATATTTATAGGAAACTACAAAAAGGTAGAGAAATGTCCAGAAAGCAAGAGAAGAAACCGTTTCCAACTCATTTTATGGGGTAAGATAATATGGTACCATTGGTACAAGACATTAAAGAAAACCCTAAAACACAAGAGAATTACTTAACTAAAATTTTCCATGAATATAGATGCAAAACTTTTTAGCAAAGTACTAATGAATCCAGGATTACATAAAGATAAAATTATCATGACCAGGTAAGGAGTTCAAGTTTGATTCAAAAAATAAAATCAAACAATCTTTGCAATTTCCTCTAAATATGTACTATTTCAAAATAATTTGCATATAATATATACGACCATTTGCTATTGACTTTTCCCCCAGTATGGCCCATCTACTCATTCCTTAATGAAACAAAACTTAGGTGAATCAAAATTTCCTTCCGTTTTATTGATGGGTGGCACTTCATACCATCGGTGATTTTTCCTGCCTTTTCCCCCTCCTTCCCCTCCATCTCTTCCTTTCCCCTTCCTTCCTTCTTCTGCTCCTCCTTCCATCCTTCTGCAGCAATTTAACCTTAACCTAGGTCCTCACACGTGCTAGGCAAGCACTGTACCACAGAGCTACCACCAACCAGACCTATTTATTTATTTTTTATTTTTAACATTTTTTAGAGTTCTCCTGTATATATATATATATATATGTTCAACCATATGTCATAAATCATAGTTAAATGTATAGATATTCACAATCAAGATCACCAAATGTGCAAGCCAGTGTGAATGTAAATCAAAAGTACAGTTAAGAAATCTCATTGTATACTCTTTAGATGATATTATAAATTATCAAATTCATGGACATCCACGTTTTAAAATTTTGACACAGGGTTTTGCTAAGATGCTCAAGCTGAACGCAAACTCTGATCCTCTTGCCTCCAACTCTGGGATGTAATACACTGAGATCACAGGTGCGTAGGCCGCATTTGGTCACACTTTGTTTTCAGTCATTTATATATTGTAGCATGTTTTGTTTCTAGGGTATCTCTTTCTTTCTTTCTTTCTTTCTTTCTTTCTTTCTTTCTTTCTTTCTTTCTTTCTTTCTTTCATTACAAATACAACTGCTTTGAACAAATGTGCAGGTTTTGTGTTTGCATTTCTCTGAAAATAATACCTAGGAATGTGATTTTTGGGTCATGTGCTAAGTATAAGTTTATATTTTTAAGAGAGTGGCCAGTCATTTTCCAGAGTTAGGTACTTTTTACATTTAAAGTCTCATAAGCCATATGATAGAATCACTGTCTCAACATCCTCACTGGAATTGTGCATTACCACTATTTTAAAAAAATTAATTGTTTGTGGAGAAGGACTTTTTTTTAGTTCAAAGCAACTGAGGACACATAATGATTTATTCATTAAAATGAACTGAAACCTTTCCCCTGAAGATAAGAATCCACGGATAAAGGAAACGTGTATGATTATCAAGTTGACCAGGGGTGGGTCGACAACTGGTGGTCAACTTATGATCCCTGGCTGAACTGAGTGAGTGCAGCACTGGGTGTGGGAGGACTGCCTGGGGGCTGTTGTCAGCAGTTTGGGAGACAGAATTGGAGAAGGATAAGCTTTAACTACTAAAATGATCGATATCCACCCATTTGTACAATCTACACCTTTGGTTCTGGCTCAATAAAATGTGACTGAGATTGGTAATTAGGGCAGCGGTCTGCGAGGCTGTAAGGCCCCTGATCCCAGACTTTTGCCTTTCTTTGTTTTCCTTGTCTCTCTTACTTTTCTTTACATCCATGGGCACCTTTTTCTTGGGACCTATCACTATAGATAGAATGACAAGTGTTCAAATTCAAAAGTAGCAAAAACTCATTTGGTGTTATTAACTTGCGACTGCATAGTGGCTACTGAGGTTGAATTTTTCCATCTCTGTTACCTCTATAGTGAAATTCCTTTCCTTGTCTTTTGTTCATTTGATGATTGAATTGTTTGTTTTATTGCAGTTGAGTTTTAAAGGATTCTTTATCACTCTAGATAATATGAGTTTTTCCTCAGATGAATGATTTTCATATAAGTTTTCCCTTTTAACAATGATGCTAAAAACTGGGCTTTCATACAAAAACAAAAGAAAGCCTGATCTCTCTGCTATTCAGCACACAACATTTAATTAGAGATAAATTGTGGTTTTAAGTGTACACAGAGCTTCTACAAGAAAATGCTTTTCTCTCCTTCTTGATAATATACACTATAGTAATAAAAAATAAACATGTATATATTGAACTTCATTAAAAACTAAAAACTCCTGCTCATCTATGGACATAATTAAGAAAGTGAATACATAAGTCACAAGTAGGGAAAATTATCTGCAACAGTTTTGAATGACAAAAGACTTTTCTGGAATTTAACAAGCTCACAAATTAGCACTTGAAAGATGGAAAATACATTTTTATAAAAGAACAAAAGATACATATTTTAGAAGAGAAAATATATGGGTGGTCAGTAATCACAGGTGAGGGTCTCCAATATCATGAAAAGTAAATGCACGGTGAACTGTCATTTGCCTGAAAAGACGAATATGAAACAAATAAAAAATATAAATGTTTGGGAGAATGAGGAGAAGGTGATACTCATAAATTCCCAGCCAAAATTTAAAGCAGCTCCATAACTTTGGAAAATATTTTGTATTTTTCAAACAAAATAAAACATGTTTCTAGAGCATGACTAGGTAATTCTAGCCCTTCATATTTCGCTGAGGGAACTGAAAAATAATTGTGAGCAAAAGGGAATCTGCACAGCAACTATATGGTCAATAGCAAGAACCTTTCTAGGACTAACGACCTTAAGGAAAGGAATGCACATAAAAATTACTATATATTCATTGATAGACTAATAATGACTAAAAATAAATTATTGATACACAACATGGTTAGCTATCATGTAAAGACAAAAATTCAGATTCTTTATGCACTGTATGACTTCCTGATTATCTGAAGCCCCATCCAGAAAAGCCAGCTCTGTAGGGAGAGAAATCAGAAAGCTCTTCCCAGAAAAAGGCTTGTTACGGGAAGAGTGAAACAGACATCTGAAGCTTTCCAGTGTGGCAGCCGCAGCGTTGTATGAAACTATCTGAATTCATTGGGATGAATATTTGAATTTTTTCTGTTGTATTGCTTGTTAATCATATTTTAATGAAATATTAGCAAGAAATAGGCAAATGAACTAAACAGACCACTCAAGATAGAAGAAATACCAATGACCACTAAGCTTGTGAGCATGTGTTCAATCACCTATCAATCAAGGGTTTTAAGTTAATGCGGCAATATGAAGTAATTTTGTCTATCAGATGGATGAGAATAAAGAATGAATAATAACTTTAGTTTTAGCTGGTATATGTGAAAGAAGCACTCATTTAACTTCAGGAAGCATGCCAACCCACACACACCTCCCACAACTGTGCTGCCAGGACTCTGTACCTCTGCTGTCTGAACTCAGATTTTGGTTCTTAAACTTTCATGTCAAAAAGCCAGTTACTTATAGGTTCCTCCTCTGTAATAATGAGAACAGAAGAACCTGCTCAACCTTATTTTTAACTGTATCGGTAGGTAACAAATTAGTGCAATGAAGGTGGGATGGCTTTTGGGTTTTGGTCTAGAATGTCTGCACAGATTTCCGGGTCAGATATGGGCTTTAGCAGGTGACTAGCTTGTGGCTGCTTAGCAGCGGCTTCATCTACTGATGGAGCCATTGCTGAAGGTGCCCTGAGGCGGTGGAGACTCATTGGAAGCTGGAGCACCCTGCCAGAGTATGTTTCCCTGGCTGGTTCCTCCCTTCTCTTTGTTTCCTGACCCCCCGGATGTGAACAGATTTCCTCTTCCTGACTCTTCCACAGTTCCCTTCTTCAGAGGGAGCCTTCCATTGATTGAATCCTCTAAAAAGCCATGAGCCATAATAACACTCTTCTCCTTTAAGTCATGAGTGTTGGGTGTTTTTCCTAGCAGTTAGAAGGTCCTGGCAACGAGAAAGCCATGAAGAATAGCTGCCCGGTTATGAAGGGAAGGTAAGAGCACAGTGCCGGAGCATTGCTACAGATGCAGAAGAAATGTCACATACACCTAAGATGCTAGTAGATCATGCATAAAGACATATGATTAACTCAGCCACTGCACCTGATTCTAAAAGAAAAACAAACAAAAAACCCATAAAACAAAGACGTGTAAGACAATAAATGTGCGATTTTTGAAATTTCAAGTACTCTACAGTGGGATATTCCTTTTAAACATGTAGTTTGTATCACTCCCCGGGTTAGCCTTCCTGTGTATGCTGGCCTGTTATTTCCCACGGCTCCACACAAGCCACATCAATCTGCCACAATTTAGGATCCTACTGAAGAAAATATGGGACAAACCCAGTGAATATGGTGAAGATTAAGAGGATGCATATGACTTTATGCAAATTCCCCAGAATTTCAATTTTGACAGAATGGAATTAAATACAACTTCTAACGCCAGTTCTATCATATATGATAATTCTATATGTACATACTTGTAATGTGCTTCCTCCTCTCCTACTGCAGGCCAACTAAAACACAGTCTTAGATATTGGAGCTTAAGGATTAATATGGTTTAAAATCTCCACAAATGATTTAGAAATGCTGCTGAGAAAGGGCTGGGTTAAAGTTGTAGGATTAGGAGTTTTACTGTGTATGAGAGACATGAAACCTGCTTCTTTGAGTCCCCGTTAGATTAGTACATGATTTGTAAGTGTTGTAAGGTCAGATGTTGACTATTACACTTTCTCCATTCTTTGCCAGGTAGGATCATAGTTTTAAGCCAGTTCTTTCTTTGATTTTTTAAAATCACAATTGGCTTGTTAATTAGATACAGCGTCTGGCTTCCTTTACTTTGCAATATAATTCTGTTATCAGCAAAACCACATTCTGCCCAAGGTGACTTCGCCAATGGCCTTAATCCCCCTTTTCAAATCTATGAAATTAAAAGCCTTCCAAATGAAGGAATGCACAGTTATTTGGGTTAAAAGAGACTTTTGTTTAGATTTCAGATATTCTAACCCACTGTAAAAGTTTGATAAAAAATAAACCAGAACTTCTAATTAATTGTGTACAGAAACTTGACAGAATTCTACTGGGAGACATTCCTAATAATCCATGCATATAATGTGGTAGGCATTGTTTATAAATATAAATGAATTGAAAGGTTTACAACCCTGGAACAAAAGATGATAACAAGTCAGACCATGGTTGGAAACCTCACAATTAAATTCTCAGTTAGTAAATGACTTACTTGAGAATTCTCTTTTATCTTTGTTTTCCAATATGTTCCTGGAAGAACAGGAAAAAAAAAATCTCAGCAAGAGCTTGTGTAGGAAAGTCTTAGGTTACTTTACATGCATATAATTTTTACAATTCTTGGTTGATTGGAAGATCTTAGAATTTGCTTGAAGATATAATCTCTCTCACTTTGTGCATATAATGTGTATATATATATATATATATATATATATATATATTTATCTTAATGAAAAGTATTGAATGCTTTTTCTAAGGGTGAATATTTTAAAAATTGTGGATGTTAAGGGAAAACTACTATTTCTGAAAAGAAATTGATGTTGTTTGGGTGATGTTTATGGATTTTGACACTTCATATTTCAGACTGAATATTTTATAGAATTAGGGATCAAAGTCTTGTTTAATGTTACTTGCACTAATACCGGGCTGTACAGGGTTTAGCTACTCATAAAATTATTCTATATTATTATATTACAAGCAGATTCACATGCTTAGTTATCCAAATAGCAACCAATAAGTTTGTAATGAAATCGCTGAACTCCTTAAAATTAATTCTGATATCTCATTTCTTTTTCCCCAAAATTATGCCAAGAAAATGTGCAGGCATTTTCCACTTGTGCTGTTATCAGTGTTTCTTGCTGCTGGCGGGTGCCCGAGTGCCTCCTTTTCTGGTCCTCCTACTGTGAATACTGCTTTCATGTTTCATGTGTGGCTTCTTGCAATCTGGTGCATCATCTAGTACCATCTTTGACAAATATTTTCAGTTTGTAAATTTGTTTTCTCAAAAAACTGAAATAAGCCTTTTGTATCCATAGGCACTCGGAAGCCTGATACATTCATTCCATCTATTCACTGAAGCGCCTACTTTGATGACTGTGATCTGAAGGATGATCCCCACCCCCGCACCAATTATACTCACTATAGGTGTGGAGCATGATCTTTTTATGCAGGTAAAGTGGTCTAGATACTCATATATTTTTGCCCCTGGTCTTCTATGCTGTCAAAATACATGGGATTAGTGGGGTTACAATCTTCTTCATCAAGAGAAAACTAACCTGCCCTATAGATCTGCACCCCTCAGCTGGTGTTTCCATTATGGTTACATCTAGGTATGAATGCGGTCATAATTACATAAAAAGCAATGCTTCCGAGATAAATGGGGCTGTACAAATGTACTCACTGTGTCTTTATAGCTGAAGAAACATAAAAATGTATTTTATGAGGCAAGTTTTCATCTCCATGATGTTAAGAGTTCTGAGGAGCAACCTTGAAAGAACCAAAAAAGCAACCAAAGCATCCTTTTTTCCTGTCACTTTCTCTTCTTTTCTCAGGATATCATGGATGCAGCTGTTGTGGGTTGCTGGCCCTGGCACATGAATTTTGATATGTAATGGGTCAGAAAGGGAAATCGGCAAGAACAAAAGGATTTCAATTATTCCTGTACAACATCCTAGGCAATATTCCCTGTGTAACTTTCTTTTAAATAATGAATAATAACATTGATTATAAACATAAAATGAGTAAAAGTTTTTTTTTTAAATTTTAAGAGGTCATTTTGATAAGATGAATAGATACAAATTTAACACTTTTAGGTTTTTATTGCCTGCTGTGTAAGTTATATAGTCCCACATAGGTATATATGGAATTAATTTTTGTTAGGGAATGCTCTGCAGACACCCTATATATAAATATGCAAACTGATAGCATTTTAAGTTCTGTTTAACTTTCATTTCATTTGAGGATGTAAACACTGCATTTTACAGCCATATAGAACTAAAACCTAATTTCCCATAAACAATTTGAAGCAATGATGGTTAATTTGTTTTCTTCCCTTAGTAGCCACACAGTGTGTGCCTGTCTTCCATGCTTTATTCGTATATAAAAGGTAAAGTGAAGTTGTTAAAACCCTGGTATACAATGGGCCAATATCTTTTATTCAGCAATAACTTTAAAGTGTTTTACAATAGAACTTTAGAATTTCTTTAAAGGACGTATCTTTGACAGCACTCTATTAAATCTTTAAAATAAGAGATAATAAGAGTTTCTAAAGAGGGATAGTATTTTCTAGTGTAGTTTCAGCACTAAGGTTATTCACTTCCATCCAGATAAGATGGTTCTTTCGAAGTAAATAGCATCCAGAGTGTTGCAGTTTGCTGTAGGGTTTGTCAGTTGATTTTATAGTCAGATGAGATTTGAAGTTTCGTTTGTACAATTATCAGTTATATGATCTTGGGTAATTGTATAACCCTCTGTGTCTTGGATTTCTATTTGTTAAAATAGCCGTAATATTAATTTTTCTCTTTAAAGTTTTAAAAAATGATTACATAAAATTAACACAAGCAAAATGGTCCATGGGGCATACAGGGGCTGCTCACCGGGATTTCCATACCACCTATCACTCTTATTTTATTGCCTCCAAGATGGCATTGGTTACAAAACTCACCATTATTGTGTGGACCACTCAGGAAGAGACACTGCAGTTTATCCTTGACAACATATTTTGTAATTTGGATTTGTGCTTTACAATTATTGAATAAGCTCTCCTAAGGTTAATTAATGTGGATTATTTTATGATGTGTAAGTCTTCTGCACACAAGAAAACACGTGAAAGAAGACTGTTTAGTTTTTCTCTTTCATTTTTTACCCATCCGTGTTCACAACACATAATGCTTATGTTCCCTGGGGGAGCTAGTCCCTGTTCAGAGCTCACCGTAACTCTTTTACACCCGCCCTTCTCCCGCCCTCCCCTTTCCCCCGTCTCTTGGTCCACTTCCCTTTTTCAAATGTTCTGTCTCCCTATCTCCAATGATCTATCCTGTATTTTTCTCTTTGTTTGTATTCTTGGTTTCTCATATAAAACAAACCATATTATATTCAACTTACTGTGTCTGATTTATCTCACTGAACCCCTCCCCCATCTCTCTTTGTTAATGATGGCACTTTCTGAATTTTCCCAGCTTCTGTCAAGGAGTGTTTCAGAAAACACTAAGGGTTTGTATTTATATTCTTTCATCAAGAGGCCTTGGAGGCTTGTGATCGTCGAGTTATGTCCTTGAAGATAACACACAGGCAAGGCATGAGTGGGCACCCAGAACTATCATGTTGTTCCTGTTTGTCCAGCGGGAATCTCCAGTGTCTCTGAGGCTTCGAAGCAGAATAGATCTCAGAGACGTCAAAACAGGGAAAGGGGCACCATGCAATCCATATCCCTGTTTGATTTCTTTTACTTTACTCCTGGAAACTGGAGATTGAGTGGTTCATCTGATTCATCCACTTGGGAAGAGCAATCTCCCTGGGAGAGCTTACTCCTCCTCAAGGAGCAGCCACTGCTCTGGTCCCCAGATCCAGGGCCACATGGTCTGTGTGAGGCCATTCGTAGCTGGCCGTGCTGGCCCTTGCAGCATTAAGTATGCCTCTTGCATGTTAGGCACATTTTGACGTTCATATTTCAACATTGTAGTCTTTATCTACGGATTCATTTGTCTTTTTCTTAAATTTTCTTTACCCTCTTCTCTTGCTCACCCATAGACTAGAAAGTAATGTGGCTGACACAGGGCTGCTTCTTCTGCACTGGTGTCTTCTCTCTGCTACATCCTGTCTGCTAAAGCTAGAGTTAGTGAGTGCACGACTTAGCCTTTGACTTCATTGTGAGAAGCTTATGCTGCTTGTCTAACTTTTTAGGGAAATTTTACTTAAACTGGAAGATGTCTAAATATATAAAACAGTGTTATGGTTTATACATAGTGTCAACTTGGGGAGTCTAGAGGTTTGGCTGAGTGACTCAGCAGGATACCAAGGTGCTTACTTTGTACACATCCTCAGCCTGTGGAAGAGGGCATGGAGACTGTGTGAGTGCTACATGCCCGCTGGGTAGGGGTAGGCTGTTTACAAGGTAAGGGAGAAAAAGAGGTTGCTTGCAGCCATTCCCCCCTTTTGCTGGTTGTTTTGCTGTGCTCTGCTGCCATGAACGTTTTTCCTCTGCCATGTACCACTCTGTCTCAGAACCAGCTAAGTGTGGACTGAAACCTCCACAAACTGTAAGCTAAATAAACCTTTCCTTCCTTCATTTTGGGTGTTGGGTATTTTGTCTAAGCAACAAGAGAAAAGCAGTCAAGACAGAATTTGGTACCAGCAGAGTGGGGTTGTTGCTGTGACTATACCTGACTATGTGGTTCAAGAACCTTTGGAATTGACTTGTGGGAAGAGTTTGGAAAGGTTCAGAGATATCTCATGAAAGAGATGCACTGGAATGCCTTTGGCTGTTCTGTCTGGGAGATTTGGTTAGAGCTCGGAAGACTAGAAGGCTGATAGAAATCCTGCTGGTAAAGACTGGGTTCAGAAGGTTTCTGTTGGAAAGAAGGAATGCATTGGTTGTTGGAGTCCAGACGATGTATGTTATGGCTTGACAAAAAGTTTGTCTACATTTTCCTTGTGTCCAGAAACTTTGCCTAAGACTGAGATTAAGGGTGCCAGTGAACTGATTAATCTGGCAAAAGAAATTTTAAGGCAGTCGAATGTTGGGAAGTGCCATGGCTATTATGGGGGCTTTTTAGCCAGATTTATATTGGCAGTCAAGAGCAAATAGCCCAGCAGTATGATTTAAAATATGAGTTTGGCCAGAAAGGAAGATCCAGTAAAGCTGTAGATTGCAAAGAAAAAACTGAGGAGGTCTCTATTGCTGAGAAGGAACAAGAGAATGGAAAAGATGGCCGGAGGGCATCACAAGAAGCAAGTCTCCACCCTTTGCAGCCTTACAACTGTAAAGGTGAGAGACCTTGCCTTGAGAAGGAAGCCACAGAGCACCATGTTCCAGAATCACACAGTGGCCACATCAGGTTCCAGAATGGAGGCAGCATAGAGAATTTGTTCCTCAGAATTGGATTCAGAGTGCCCCACAATCCAGGCACTTGATCCCTATGGCCAAGAGAGAAGACAGCTTGACTATTGCTCCACATGGCAGCAGACCTTGGCATCATCCACGTGGTCCTGGCTTTAGGTGCATGGAGAATGCAAGAGTTCTGAGGTTAAAGAGACTTCCATCCAGATTTCAGAAGGCCTGGGAGGCCGGGCAGTGTGCCCCTGAGAGGGCAGTGTGTGAGGCTGTGAGTGTGAAGCAGAAGGTGCACTGGAGACCTCAGAAGTTTAGAAAAGTCAGAACCGTGGATCATCTGAGGAGAGCTGCAAGGAGAGAGCAAAGCGAGCCTAAGAGAGAAGCTATGGAGGCTGTAACCACCAGAAGTGCCATAGGGATGGACTCATGCAAGCCCTTTGGAGCTCACAATGTACAACATGTTGCTTCAGATGCTAGATGTGGAATTATAGGACATAATGTTAGCCCTGCTGGATTTTGGACTTGCTTTGGTCCCAGTCCTCTATATTCCCCTGTTGGTGCCTTTTGGAATGGTAATGTTTGTTTTGTGCCATTGAATGTTGGAAGTGTTTAACTTTTCATTTGTAGGGGCCTTGCAACTAATGAGTTTGCCTTACATCTTGGAGGAGACTTGGGACTGGGACATTTCAGCAATGCTGAAACTGTTAGGACTTTGGCAACTCTTGCAGATGGACTAAATGCTATTTGCATAAAGGGATGTACATGAGTCTTGGTTTAAAGAAATGTGTCCAGTTGCCAAGTTGACAAGGGATGGAATATTATGGTTTATATACTGTGTCAACTTGGGGAGTCTAGAGGTTTGGCTAAGTGACTCAGCAGGAAGCCAAGGTGCTTACTTTGTACACATTCTCAGCCTGTGGAAGAGGAGGGCCTGGAGACTGTGTGAGAGCTACATGCCCCCTGGGTGGGGGTGGCCTGTTCACAGTGTAAGGGAAGGAAAGAGGCTGCTTGCAGCCATTCCTCCCTTTTGCTGGTTGTTTTGCTGTGCTCTGCTGCCACGAATGTTTTTCCTCTGCCATATACCACTCTGCCTCAGAACCAGCCGTGTGTACTGAAACCTCCATAAACTATAAGCAAAATGAACATTTCCTTCCTTCATTTTGGGTGTTGGGTATTTTGTCTTAGCAACAAGAGGAAAGTAACCAAGACACAGAGCATCCAAAGAAAATCAAATGAGGGAAAGTGGCACTATTAAGTTGTTCCAAGTTATGGAACTTCAGTATTCTTTCTAGTCATGCCTGCAAATTCTTGACAAATATCAGTCTTCAGTATACAAAATGAGAAGACCTAAATTTTAGCTCTTTCAGAAAATTATTCAAGTGTTATTTTTATTAAGGTGTTATATATTTAAATAATAATGCATGAGCATAATGGTATGGAGTCACTTCCTGAGAGGGCTACACTAAAATTTTTTCTTTTAAAAAACTCATAATGTAATCATAAACCGATATAAAAATAATATGAGCTGACATTTAAAGACAATATACATTTTATTAACTTGTATGGATGTTTCTAGTTGATTCTGACATTTAATAATGAAAATATCAAAAAATGGGCTATCCAGAAAAAAGAAAATATACACCAAGTAAAAATCAGTCAACAGTGAAAGGTAATGCCACACGTATATAATATTTTGAATTAAAAAATTTAAATGGAATGTTAATATACTCAAATTTTGAATTATTCTGTCTGATCTCAGTTTTGTGACAGATATTCTTGCTATACTGAAATTTCTTTTGACTTTAGTTGAATTGTTAAGGGGGTTTATAAGAGGTCTACAGTTGGATGTCACATAACATCTTGCTTTGTATCACTTCATTTATTCTTTATGAGAAGGGAAACAATATCTTTTCCTACTCTCCCTGAGTTCACTTTTGAGATCAGCTTGTGCTTTTACAGTGGAGCATTCCACATTCTGCATTCTCATCTTGTTCTGCTTGCATCTCTCATCACCATATTTGGAAGAATTTTACCTATTGTTTAAATCCAAACACAAAAAATGCCACCAATTTCTGATACTTACAGAATTCACTTTTCTCCCTCCCGAGAGGTCAACTAGATATTCTAAAGTTCTTGTCTATACATGTCAGTGTCTTCAAATAGATATTATTTTCCCTGGTTCTGATGAACAGATGCAAAATTTGCCCTCAACTTCAGAAATGAACTGACTTTTAGGAGTTATGTTTTAATAATTTGAGTCAAAGGAACAGTTAATGCTTAATTTTTTTGGACCAATTTTGCACACTTATATCAGTCACTGAACAATTATTTTGAAGACAGCAATATATAATATAACAACCATTATTGAGTTCATATCCTCTTGTTTTTTGAAATTCTGTGCCATTTCTAATGCTTTTTTATTATTCTTTGTTCTCTTTAAAATATAAAAAAAACATTAAAAATAATTTGGGTCAGTTAACTCCTGCAAGAATAATTTCATATCTCAGGATAACAAATAATTGGAACCTTCCTTGTGACCTAGGTTTATTATAAAAAGCCGAGAGCAAAAATGGAAAAAATAGTTATCTTTGTACTTACTATAGGAGTGAAATAGTCAATTCTATAAAGAAATGTACAAAATCGATGCCCTTACAATTGACACAAAGCTAAGGCATATCAGAAATCAGCATGAAACACTAATTAATTACTCAGTAACTAAAAATAGCTCAATGATTTATAGTGCTTATAAAAATATGTTGAAACCCTGAATCTTAAAAAATTGCTTATTATTGCTATTGATTGAATGGAGCACACTGCATTGTTACTGACTTACCTGAAAGGCTTTTTCTAACGGATTCCATTTCTAAGGCTTCAGCTCCTCTGTAGCTTTGGTGTGAAGATTTCAGGCATGGAGACTGTATAGCAATTTTGGAACTCTGAATATTTGAAAGTAGCCTAATTGAACAAAACGGAACTCAGAAGACATTTTTTAAACTTTATGTGTAAAATCAACAGAGGAAGAGACATGCCAAGAAAGAAGGTCATGTCTGATGTCACAATTCAAAGTTCAGAAATGGATTGCTTTTTAAAAAAAATTTATTGCTTTAGGGCTGTAAGAGTAAACCCAGCATATACCATGGAAGCAGACTACAGAAATAGCTTTCATTCTTACAAATGTAATTCATACATATTGCCAAATCAAATAGATTTTGTAACCTAAAAGTTGTGATTGAAACATATGGTGAGTGCTTAAATTAAAAATATTATGCCAGTTAAAGGCATGTTGCCATTAATCTCCCTTAAAGTCCTCCCCCTTTTCCGATCATTCATTCCATATTCTGAAGCAGTCCCCAAAGTCCTCCTTTGTGAATGTTTCCTTTTCTGTCTTGGCTGCCTGGATATGTGAAGCTGCTTCAGAGGGTTACCTTTCATGCTCATTTCAACTCTGAGAAAAGCCGGAAGTCACCTGGTGCCAGCTGCACCCAGTAGGTGGATGAAGACACACCATGATGTTTTATGAGCACGTTTTTCCCTTAGATGGAACTTGGCAGCAGCACGCACCATAGTTTTGATCACAAAAGACTTCCATAAGTGCTTCAGAATGTGGCAAGAACGATGAGTGTGTTCAAATGGAGGAGGAGTATTTTGAGATTACTGACAATGTATATTTTGTTAATATATGATTGCAATACCTGATAAATATATTAACTGTGAGGTATAGGTGCACATACATGCCGTGTCTCTGTCTTTTCTATCTCGCCTCCTCTCATCTACCTGTAATCTTCTCCCACCTCTGGGTCCTCTCCCATGGGCATAAAATATACCTTGTTTTCTCTTATCTTTCTTTCATTTTATTCTTTATGTTACTTATATAAGATAGGTGGTGCTATGTACTGGTTATAAATGGTGTGATATATAGAGGCAATTTAGCTATTATGAGTGTGTTGCTATAAACATGGGGGTGCGTGTGTCACTGTAATAGGATGTCTTTAACTCTTTCAGGAAGATAGAAGAGGCGGAGCGGGGTCAAATGGGATTTCTATTTTTCATTTTTTGAGGAATCTCCATACTGTTTACTGTAGTGGTTGTTCTAGGGTACCTTCCCACCAACAGTGTAGAAGACTTTCTCTTTACCCACAGCCTCGCCAACATTTCTTGTTATTTGATTTCATGATGATAGCTATACTTCCTGGCATAAGTTGGAATCTTAGTGCTTTTTGATTTTTCATTTTGTGAATGGTCAAGGATGCTGAGTATAGTTTCATGTACCTATTGGTCATTATTAATTCTTAATTTGAGAAGTGTCTCTTCATTTTGATTTCTCTCTGTTTGAGTTTTCTACTTTAGGGGGTCTATTTGTCTTTAGATTTTTGCACAGCATATTCTAGATATTAGTTCTCTTTCCCAAGAGTAGCTGGCAAAATTTTTTCCCATTATGCAGGTTTTCTCTTCATTTTACTATTTGCTTTTCTGCATGGAGTTTTTTTCATTTTATACAATCCCATTCATTGATTGTTGGTTGTATTACTTGTGCAATTTAGTTATGTTCAGAAACTTCTTGCTTATGCTTATGACTTCAAAACTTACCTATTTTATCTTCCAGCAGATGCACAGTTTCTACCTTTATATCTAGGTATCTAATCCATATTGATTTCATTTGGATACATTTTTACTTCGGGGTAAAGTAAGAGTTTATATTCATTCTTCTGCATATGTAGAGCTACGCTCCCCAGCATCATTTGCACAAGAGGGCCCTGCTTCTCATATAAACTGACTGAATGTGTCTGTGTAGTTTCACATCCTTAATTCCATTCCATGATCCATATGCCTGTTTTGGTGCCAGTACCATGCTGATTTGAACAGCATGCCTTTGTAATATAGTTTGAAGCCAGAGATTATGATAATCTCTACTCTGCTTTTGCTACTGAAGATTGTTTATGCTATTCTTGGATTTTTCCAGTTCCATATAAATTCTAATATAAATATTTTTTTTATTTTTATGAAGAGCACTGTTCATATTTTGACTGGAACTGCATTAAACTTCTGTACCATTTTGGGAAATATGACCATTTTGACAATTTTTCCTACCCAAGAACAGGGCATATCTTCCTATTTCCTGATTTTATATTTAATCTCTAATTTCAGACTACTATACTTTTCACTATTGAGATATTTCATCTCCTTGGTTAGATTAATTTTTATGTATGTGATTTTTTTGAAGAAATTCCTTGAATTTTAATTTGTGTGCATTTGAATTTTTTGAGGCTATTCTCTGAATTTTCTCAGTAGGTGTATTGTCGGTGTACAGGAAGTCTACAGATTTTTGTGAGTTGATTTAGTGTCTTGCTAATTTGCTGAATTTCTTTATTAGTTCTGCATGTCTTTTGAAGGAGATTTTTGGTGTTCTGTGAAAAAGACCATGTCTTTCACACAGGTCTTCCTTTCCTTTTATTTCTTTCTCTTGCCTGATCACTCTGCTAAACTTTTGAGTACTATCTTTACCAAGAGTAGTAAGAGAAGACCCTCGTGTTTCTCTTCTGATTTTGAAGGAAATGCTTTCAGTTTTTCCCACTTTATTATGATGTTAGCAGTTGGCTTGAACAATTGGCTTTTATCAGTTTTAAGTAAGATCTCTCTATCCATATTTTTATCAGAGTTTTTATTACAAACTTTAATCTTTGTTCAAGTTATTTTTTGTAACTATCCAGATGATCACGTGATTGTTTTGTCCTTGTTTGTTTTTATGTGATTTATTCTGTTTATTGATTTATATTGAACCATCTTTGCATCCCTGGGAGAAAGCAAACTTGATCATTATGGATGAACTTTCTGATAACCTGTTGCATTCTAACATATATTTTATTGTGAAGATATTTTACAATTTAATATTTGTAGTTTTTCACTCCTCATAGGAGGTATTCTCAGCTATTTCATAAGTGCAGAGGCCACTGTAATGTCCCTGTAGTTTCAGAACTTGCATGAATGTTGACTTTCAAATGTCAGGAGTAAGAAGGCTGCCTCCTTGAACTTTACAATAGGAGTCTGCGAGAGGATGAAGCAGACTTGCTGAAAAATACATAACTCCCACACATCAGAACAGTGTTATTAGCTTGCATATCAAACGTAATTAATATTGCTTTATCTTTGGTGGCATTTTCCTCTTTATACATGTAATAACACATCTAATAAAAAATAAAGCTAGCCCATGTATTGTAGTTTATTTTGTATGATGAAACCATCAACCAGGGTTTCTTTTTTATTTCAGTTAGAAAGATACAGAAACCTACATTCAATTGTGCTGTCTTTGAAATCATTACCCCAGTAATGTATCTTTGGCAGGAGGTATTTTTAGGATGAAGACATATTATTAGTTAATGAAATTAGCAGCTATTGCTTCAGGTGGATATTGATGAGATTAGAGATCTTCACAATCTATGAACTTGACATATTTTCTGATAAACTTTATAGGGAGGGAAAGAAAATAGAGAAATAATTTATTCTAATATATAGTATATTTTTACATTTTCAAATATCTGGACCTTACTTTGATGTTTCTTCTCAGAGGAGTTTTTTTTGCCAGATTCTATCTTCCTACTGATCTGGGTAAGATCACTCTTGATATTTTCAGATCCTTAGGAACCATGATAGTTTTATTTGGTGTGCTCGCCATCTAATCTGGGAATGACGCCAACTGTGTCTTGGTGTACGTCCAAGGACAGCTGTCCACCTTTGTTACCTAACCATGTGCTGCTAATTATATTTAGAAACACGGATACCTTGTCTTAAACCAACCCATTTATACCTAATTTTGTATAAGAGGATGCCTCATACAATTGCTTTATCTTTGTTAATATCTGTTTAGGCTGTAGCAGAACACACGCACATGTCCTGTACACATGCATATATACCTCCTACCTCCAAAAGAATAAGAATCATAAATACATGACTACTGCCATCATGTACAACACGATTCATATTCATTTCTCATTGCACTTTTTTTCAAATAGCCTAAAAGTTTTATTCATTTGTGATGATTTAGGCAGAAAAATCAATTTAACCAGAATATCTTATTACTCAGGCTTTCTCGCAAACAAGATTTTCTTATCTCTAAAGACAAGGAATTTGGAAGTGCCATATCTGATAATTATCTTTTCACCCTAAACTGAGTCATATATGTGACTTTCCCTTGATGAGTTCTCAGTCTCTCAAGGTGAAGCCCATGTGTGTTCACAGGGGCGAGACAAGTTTTGGGTGGCAAAAGTGGCCCCCGCGAGTAATACATTCTAGTTAGGCTTTGCTGTCACCTGGGCTAGGATCTGGTATTCATGTATCCCCCACAAGTAGAAAATTGAGTATTAAAGGCTAATGAAGGAATGTTAATAAAAATGTATAAACACTTTCAAGTTAAGTAAAATTTCAAGCTGTTGGGCCTCTATCCAATTTTATAGGTACAACATTTTCTTAGACTCCTGCTGCCTACAATCTGAGAAAATTGTGTTATCAGCTAAAAGGGCTCTGTTGATCAATTTAGGATTATAAAATTCCCAGAGCTTTCTTTAGAAGAAAAGGATTCTTCTAGATGTTTATTAGGGTTTTCCAAGCTGTGCCTCATTAGACTTTTATTCTTTGTTATTGCTGTTATTCAATTAAAAAAAAAAAAAAGTGAAGCAATTAGGCCACAGTAGGTTATTTAGTGAAGTTCTTAGTAACCTTCCAGAGGCTGGGTGCAAATTTGTCTGTCATTCTGTGAAAGTGTGATACAACAGGAATATGGTGACTCTGCCAGAAAGCAGCTGGCTCAGAAGAAACAGTGGATGCTGTAAAAGCTCCTCAGAACAAAGACAGAAGAAAAGCAGGTGAGGAGTCGTGTACCATGTACCGTAAACATCCTCCCAGACAGCCGTGTTAGGCATAGAAGCTAAATATCAGATCCTAATGCAGTCTTATGTTTTCCTTCACTATCTACTTTGTCTTTGGTGATGTTCCTCCGCTGTGTGTCTCCACCTAAATGTATTTGTTCGCAATGACTTCCATAACTGCATAGCATATTCCTAATATTTCAAGAACACCGAAGTAAAATGTATTTTTATATTGATTGTTAAAACTAGAGGTTTTATATTTTGTAATCTATGAGTGCCTTTTTAAGTACATAAGACTTTCAACTAGGACTCAGCTATACTGAGTTACTGGCCAGTCTTTTGCTTTATGCATTCTTCTAGAATATTCTAACAACTAATAAGATGGCATTTGTTCCATGTTATCTTGGTGTCTTTTTAAGACACCATTTCAGATCAAGCTGTGAACACTGACCTTTGTCCAGAGTATTTTGAATGGTTATTGTGAAGTGCCCTGGATACTTTTAGTCCAAAATAAATGTGAAATGCTTTCCTTATATTATTTAGAGCAAAATCATAGTCCCATGGTGAGGTCAGCTTGTATGTGTGACAAAAGTCACATCCTTATATCATACTGAAAAAAACATGCTACCATGTATTTTATTTAGTATTTTGTAGTTATTTGCTAATTCATCAATTTAGGAGACTATCCTCTAAATAACTGGCTTTTCAACTTTAAGCCTATCATCATCTAATTAAACTTTTATGTAACTTATTTCACAATCCCACATGGTCCCCCTAATAATTTTTTTCATGATTATAAATGTATAGAAATAGGACAAAGGCCCTTAATTTTTTTTTAGAAACATGCTCTCATAACTTGTGAACTCAGTAAGACATACAAATGAATCCAGTTACTTGCTAATATAATTGTGCTTTGTTCCAGAATTTCTCAAGTGTTATTCAAGACACATGCATACTTGTCTATTATCACAGAGACATAATCAATTTGTGGAGCTACAGTGTGTTTATTTATTAACAAATATTTACTGCAAGCCTCTTAGGTTTTTTTTTGTGTCTAATTTGAAAAGCATTAGAGATATGGCTTGAATTTCAGTTTTGGGAGTTTGGCTTTTCTTGTAAGTCTTTGTAAGCTGTGCATCTATAGGCAACTCCTTGACACTGTGGAAGGAGGTAGATATTTGCATCAATAGGAAAATATTATGCCCAGTGACATTAAGTACCTTTCTGCCCATAAGCCCTGACATTATGTACAACCCGTGCTTTCACAGATTTGCTTAGACTGCAGAGAAACAATCTGCTAGATAGGTACCAATTTTTTCTTGGAAAATTTCAAGTTTATTCACAATTTTAAATTAGAATTTCTATTTACCTAAGGAATTTAGCCTAGTGTGACATGATTTTCTGCCTTTTAAAGAATAAAATGAGGGGAGAAATGTAGGAGCATTAAGTAAATTATGCATAAGTGAAGAGTTTAACAAAGGATAAAAGCAGAATTTTGAGGAATAGCTGCTACTAATTGTACTTCTTTCCTTAGTCATCAATCTTTAGTTGTCATACATGTGTACACATCATCTTATGCCATATTTTATGACTCCTAGTCTATGAAATGGACTGCTAGTCTATGAAATGGACTCCTAGTCTATGAATGGTCCATGCTGGTCCCTAACAAGTATTTACTAAAGCTGAAAGCCATTTCTTAACAGTGGATTAGATCTGTTTCTCATATTTCATGAATGACTGTAAATGCATTCTTCTAGAGAATGTATTTTCTAGTGTGCATGTATATATCTACAATATCTTTACTTATTAGTATACATACTGTATATAATCTATACACTATATACTGCTATGTTATATATTTATATATGCTCTCTATCTATACATATATAACTTCAATTAATAAAACTTCTTCCAATGAAGTGTTGAGGGAGAAGCACAGCTTTTGGTCATGGGGAACTCAAGCTACACAGCAAGGTAGAATCAGAGAGGTAGAAATTGTGTGACTGATGCCGAGCAGAAAACAATTTCACAAAAACCCTACAGGATTCAAACCTACATTTGTGTGTGAATGTTTTTCACATTAATCTCATATTTGGATCAAATTTATATTACAGGCTCCATGAAGACCCACATATTCATTCTCATTCTCTCTCTCTTGCTTTCTATCTCATCAGAAGATATTTAGAGGTTTTACACCGAGAGGATCTTCCAGTGCAGACTTAGGAGAACACATTTAACTCCTTTCTGCAGTATTTCTTGGATGGATATAGCACAAAGCTAATACCAACAAAAACAGACAAACTGTCTATTGAGAATTTTATTAGTTCCACTTGCTCTTAAACTTTGACTGAGGCATGTGTATATCTTGCAAAGTGAAGAATGATTAAAAAGAGACATTTAATAATCACTGAAAAATCCAAAAGTTGGGAATACAAACTAAAGAATAAGATTCTACATATATTAACTATCTTAGGAGAAGGGGAGATGATATCTATTTTAAAGTTGAGAAGTCTTTAAATTGAAAGAAGCCAATAACTTTCATGACTTTCAAAGTAAGCAACATTATCCAATGTTTACATTTCTACAATAAAATTAACACAATGTGCAAAATTGTAGGTGAGTATTTTTAGTTGTAAATACAGAATAAGACAACTTATCTGGGTAATTTAAATGTATGTAAGAATTTCACAGACACACACTTAATATATTGAATGACACTGGGATGATTAAAATATGTTATTTTCTAATTTTGTCATGAAATATATATTATTTTGTCAAGATGGCTTTTGTATTTGTATGTAGACATACAAACCAGATTTCAGAGTTTTACAAAATTCATTTTGACAAAAATGACTATTTCTAAAATCCTAAAAAATTACATTCAGAATTTCATGCATAAATTGCTGAAAGATGGTGAAAATTTAGTTAACTAGATTAATGATAAATAATTCATAGAAAAATTAAAGCATATGTATTTCATTTCAGACATCATAGCATCTGTACATAGAAAACACATATTATTTACATACACTATGGTGTGAAGACACTGGTAGTGTTTCCTTGGTGTTTCTTCTACATTGGTGTTTATTTTAAATGGGTGAAGTCAAAGTTTTTTTATGACTTTTGTGTCAAGAAACGTGAGAACTGGGGTCAGAGAGAACTGAATTTTCATCAGGGCTCTGATGCTTTTCCCAGCATTTCAACCCAAGCAGCTCACCTCTGAAAGTGCTCCTTGCCTTGTTTCTATACTAGGCTTGCCCCACCTTCTTGGGATTGCTGGGAGGATAGAGTGACACAGTGTGTAAAATGCAGAGCTGGCTGGGAGCACAGTCAAAACACAGCAAATGTGCTACACGACTTGCTGTTGTTATGTCACTGCATGTCACAGATCTCAAGCCTGCTTTCCACATGCTACATATCTGCCACAGTTGGGCAGATGCTTTCGCTAAATTTGTTTAATGAGTTGTTAAATATACATTTTTCTATGCATTTAAAAATTGCTGTGTGCTAACCTGCGTGTTAGTTTCAAGCCTTCTGCTCCATTTTACTTGCACATTTTATTGTAGATAAAGTGCTTTGTGTAGATATTCCTAATTTCTTTGGAGATCACATCATGTTTTGATTAGTAGACATGCACGTATTGTTTAAGGAAAGGGATATATTTCTGAGAAGCACATTGTTAAGTGAGAGTATCACGGCTAGAAGGCGGAGGAGTATACTTAAACTAAGATGACCACAACATCATTGGGAGACATAATCTTATGAATCATACCATCACAATGCATCTCATAACATGCACTATAAAATTCAATCATCATACTTATTGTGTTCATATGCCTAGTACATTTTTAATACAAAATAGGGACTGAGAAGTTACTTTTAAAACATATACTCATAAGTCAGTTAATTAGTGAAAAACCAGAGCAAAAGCATAAGTTTGAAATTGCAAGAAACAGAGATTTTATCAGCAAGTACATAGGGTTGTTTGGTTAGAAAAATCAAATAGACTACTTTAAATTTAGACAGTTGTAACTGAGACATCATACAATAACAATCTGAATTGCTTGCTTCTATGAACATTGTTTTTGCAAAGCCACTATGTCTAAAGGTTTATAAGGAGAAGAGATCCCATGTGGATGTGTCAGTGTAATTCTTTTCACGAAGCCTGGGAGTTGTGGAACGGTCTGAGAGAAGTTGGAAGGACATTTTTGCTGTGATATGACTCAATTTATCCAGTTAAATTCTGCCCAAGAACAATGCTGAAGTCTTTCCCCACAGGAGCAATGACTTCAATGCTCCCATGGATGTGAAAAGCCCCTTTTCAGACCACTGCAGAACCCGCAGAGGTAGGCTGTCTCCTCTCCCCATCAGCTGGGTGCTGTGTGCTCTAACGTGTCCCCAGAACTCAAGGCTCCGGTCTCCCCTGCTATCATTTTTTAAATAAACACAAAGGTCACCCAGAAAAATTTCCTGTATTTCATTGGCCCTCAGGAAGCCTAAGCAGGCTACTTGACTGAGAACAGAGCGGCACACAGATCTGTGCCCGCCTTGCACTTGTGCCCTTACCTGTGCCCACTTCCCCACTGCTGACCCGGCACGGACCAGCGCTCAGTCCTGTGCCACCTCCGCTTGTTTCTGTCTCATGTCTCTTCCAGACCGTTCTTGATTTTAGCTCAATCGAAACAAGCTAGTTACCCACTTTTTCTCCTCCACACAGTGTTACTTGTTTTGCTTTGAAAATAGGGAGTGGCTATCTTTCAGGATTTCTCTCTTGTGTCTTTCTTGAGAAAACAGTTAGCCAGTAACGCTCTTTCTTCTGCAACCAACCAACAAATCAAAGAAAAGTGAAATATGTTCCCATGATGTTTTTCTCTGTTTCTTTCACTTAAAACATACTCATTTAAATAATACTTTGCATATGTCAGTGGTCTGTCTAGGCTTTAATTTTTCTGAAGACAGAAATCAAACTGCGTATTTTATTTGTAGGTAGGCCTTTATTTATTTATTGAAAAGAGATGGAATAAGTGAAGAGAAATCATTACATTGTTTTTAATGAATTACAAAGCCTTGGTAGCAGGTGCACAGAATGTGCCTGGAACTGAAGGAGTAGGGGTAGGTAGCCCATGGATCCTTCAACCTCGCAAGTTACAGTTTTCCTTCATTTGTGATTCTGCAAGAATCAATAAACACTGTTCAGAGGGATATAACTAAATAAAAGTCTTCTATACTTGCTAGTACAGAGTGAGGGAATTTCATATGGACAGTCTCAATCTTCATTTGAAGAACTACCTTTGCCGGTGAGTTTCAAACACTGTGCTGGCCTGCTCTGCACTCGTGTAACCTCCAGTCCTTCTGAGAGAAGACAATGTTCTCTTTTTACTATGACTATTTTCCCTTCCCTAATAGCTCAGAAAAGAGGAACTTTTCTATGTGGGATAAGATTTAAATTCTCAAAATGTCTGTGATGCCTGTAGATTCTTAACTTCTGAAGGGCTCGTTACCAGTGGAAAGAACCCTCGCTATTTACAGTAGCAGAGACCATCATGATAAAAAGGAGCTGAGAGGAGGAAGCATTTGAGGAATGACACAAAATGAGCACACCAAGCCCTTATTTACTTGCATGGCGATTAAGCATTCTAGAACAAATCGGTGATACTCATCACCATTCCATTTAGGCTACTAATAAAACGACAAACAGAAAAAGCATCACAGAATGATTTTTATGCTTTCTTACATAGAACCAAGTTCATTGCGAAGGAGGAATAAAAGGAATCCCATCATGTGTGCTGGTAGAGTGAAAAACTTGACTTATAAACAATTAAAGTTCAGCTTAAAATAAGCCTATCAGCAACTTCCTTACTTACATGCCTAATTTTAATAGATTTAGATGACTTGAATAGAGAAAAAAAATTCCGATTTCCTACCTTTGATGAGTCAATTTCTGAGATAACGACAATAAGAACCATCTACTCTTGCTGTTGCCACTGTCTTTGTAGAATCTCTTTCTACCATCTTTTTACTCCTGGACTTAGATAAGCATGAACGTTTGTCTCGTCCCCTGCACTTCCTCATGCTATTGAGTGAATTGCATTTGATATTCATTTAGTTTTATTTAAGTATTTACTTGTAATGGATTTTATTTCACAAAATAATTTTCCTTTTGGGAAAATGGTTGTAATTTCCAGTTATTGGTCAGAATTATTTATGGTTATTTCTTAAGAATTTCTTATACTGTATACTAAAATTTCGTCTATAATCTACAGTCTGACTTTTGATTGCATTTGTTTTATATTCTTGAATGTCCTTGGAAAGCAAGGATTAGAGAGGCTGTGTTTAAACTACTTGAGTGCATTTCATAGTAAAGGATGAAATGCCTCCTTCAATCTAATACAGACTAGTTAGGTTCATTAATAGAATTCCTGTTGAGAATTGAGACAGTCCGTTAAAGCCAGAGTTTTCCTTTCCTCTCTTCCAGGCATGTATATTTCTTGACCTTTGCCATCTCTGTAACCACCTTGGGCTTTGTTTTTCTTTAAAGTGTTGCCTAGACTCCACTTCATCTTTGTTGCTTTCCCTGATCATCAATCTCAGAATCTTAGGTCATTAAGGAGATACCTTTGTGGTTCTTGGAAACAATCATTGGACTTTCTTTTTAAAGTTTGTGACTGGTCAGCTTCATTATTTTGTAAAGTCCTGTAAGACTATGAAGCTTCCTGTCACAACTGGGCAAAGTTATGGTAGTTACAGAGACTAAAACCCAAAACCTTCCACTTACTGATTCATATCTAAATTTTTTTCTTCAAAAATGGGCCATAATTTGTCTTTGATTGTGCCATCATATTTAATTGAAAGGATTAAGTGTGATTTTGGGGATTTCATATTGAATATAACATGCATGTTTTATAAACTTGAGCTTACAGAGCTTGTGTCATATCCTAAAAATATATATATATTGACATGGAGACATTTTAAAGTATTTTATAAGACACACAAACAGGAACCTAACCATGTATTTTATTTCATTTTATTTTATTTTTATTTTAAAGACAAAAGAATGGAGACATATGAACCAGAACAAGCCATAAACAATATTGAAAATACAAAATTATACAGAACATAGCAGGGAATTAGCACTGGATGCTGTATTACATAATGTCATCTTCACACTAGTTAACACACAAACATTAAAGGAAATACCAAATTACAGAGAAGATAGTAGGGAATCAGCACTGGATGCTGCATAACATGAAGTTATCTTCACTTCTGTTAATACAAAAACAGTTGAGGAAATACAAATTATAGGGAACATAGAAAGGAATTAGCTCTGGATGCTGTCCTTCATAATGTTACCTTCACATTACTCAGTTACACAGATGATGGCCCATTTGATCATTCAATTTTCTCCTCCCTCATCTCTGTTGCCCTACCACTCAATCAGTCATCTTCCCTGTGATAATAACTGTACTCCTGGGTTTATCTATACCCCTGGACTCTCGCCTTGGGAAGAGATATAGCTACCTCAGACAATACTATAGCATACATGGGTGTATACAAACTGTCATGGCTGGAGGTGGAAAAGCGCCTATACTCACAGCGAACCGCCCGGCTCCACCCCATCTCCATGCTATGAGTGGGGTGGGTCCAGTCCGTGGGGCGCCCTCAGTGGGGCCCACAGCAGAGCAGCCATGGGGCCCACAGCAGAGCAGCCATGGGGCCCACAGTGGAGCAGCCTTGGGGCCCTCAGCAGAGCAGCTGTGGGGCCCTCAGTGGAGCAGCCACAGGGCACCCACCCCTGTCGGGGTGCCCTTGGTGATCCGTTCGGCTCTGTCCCATTGCTTCGATCCCAGAGGCCCTTTGTTCTCCTTCTCCCTCCTCCTGATCTCCAGTATTACCGTTCCCTACCCCTTGAAGCTGGGCATTGGGCAAACTTACAATGCTTGGTATAAGGGCTTGAAATCTCCCCAGCCCGTTCTCACTGTGTTAGTTCAGGGTATGAACTGAGTTTAAAGATTAGTTCTAGAATAGAGTTGGAGGATTTTCTCGGGTCTGCTGTATAGAGTATGCTGTTGTTTTTCAGACTCCCGTTTTGCTGTTTTTTATCTAATTTGTTGCTATGGGTTTATGCAAGGTTCATATGTGCAAGCTGTAAGGAGACCCTCTTGGTGCTCACATTAATAGTTTGGGGTGAGTCATGAAGACCGTGGATTCGTCCCATTGTTGCCAGGAACAGGCGATGCTTGCTCAAGCTGCCGAGACTCAAGGTGCTCCCAGAGAGAGTTCAGGGTGGGAGCTGAGTCTTGGGACCCCAGCTCATGCTTCCTGCCTGATGTTGGAGTGAGAAGGGCGTGGAGCCACGCGATCCACCTCCATCTGCATCTCCCTCCCATTGTGGTGCTGGAGCCCCCATCCGCTCCTCGGCCAGATCCCTGGGAGCCACCGCGGTTCGCCGCCGAGGTTCCCCGCTGCTCTCTGCCGGTAGCCGCTTGGGGGTACACCACCTCGAGGCAGGTGCAGAGCTGGGGGTGGTGGGCCATGTACTATTTGCATCGATTCTCTCCAGGCACTGATTAGGAAGGTTGTCGCAGGGTGGGGACTCTGCCCCAGTGGCTGTTGCAACTTCTCATCCTCACACTGGGTCTGACAACTGCTCCCGACTTCCATTGCCTCCTTTCCTGGTTAGGCCCTCCTCTCTCCAGCCCTAGACCAGCTCTCAGAACTCCGCTCTCCCTTGGCCGAGTCGGGAGGCTTCCGTGAGCATGGGTCTCCGAAGCTGAAGTTGCAAATGCCGGAACGAGGGTGCAGGCCATGAGTGTGCTTGGAGCGATGACTTCGTCCTTCTCCTCTCCCTCCGACTGTGCCATGGCCGATCTCCGATCCTTTCCTCCAGCAGAGGTTTTGCTTAGTCTTTCCAAGGGCTTCAATTCCCATTTCAGATCCTTCCTGAGTTCAGGATACCCACCTCTTTCCCTTCTGCCCTTCACATGTTGCTATATTCCTATATTCCTTTGTCTGAGTGGCATTCCTCCGGGAAGTTCTCTCTGCTGCCTACCCGGTCGCCATCTTGAAGTCCTCTTGTAAAATTTATTTAGATATTTATTACTTTCTAGTGAATTGACCATTACATTTCTAAAGTTCTGAAATGGCCAACAGACCATAGAAAGATACCACTTTAGGCTCCTGCTTGAAACCAACAGCTACAGAAAACTGCTGGCCTTGATTCAGGGCCACATAACCATGTATTTTAAATTGTGAATTGGTTAATTTAGCTGATTTTGAAGCAGGACATATGTGAAACTTCCCAACTTGTCATTGAGAGTTGACAAAAGTTAAATCTATCAAATACTAGCTAACCAAAGATCGTATGCACAAAACAATATTTAGGTTCCCATCTTTAAAATTTGTTACTTTTCTTCTCACTAGCATTTTTACATTAATGCAAATTTTTGTTTAAATTCAAACTCCTAAAACTCTATGTGTAAATTAATTTATTTTTCAAAGGCTAAAAACCAAAGATAAAGTACTGTTTTTAGAAAAAAGATAAAGATCATAAATTTAGACTTAATTTAGAAACTTTCTGTGTGTAAAATATATAAACAAAATATTTAAAAATGCAAAACTTTGTTGTACCTGGTTTCATTTTTAATGAAAAGAGGGAGTAAACAAAAAAAGCAAGAAAACAGCTTCTTACTCATAGTTTCTAAGCGATTTTATATTTTTAGTTATGTCAGCAGACGTGTCTAAATTTCTAAAAGGTAATTTTTAATTCTTCAGTATAGTAGCATAATATTTCTTGAAAAAATATTATCTATTTCAATTATGTGACATAATTGCCAAATGTCAGTGTCCAGATACATGTTGAATGTTTTCCTTAGGAAATCTCTTCTTGACATTATGAATATAAAGTAAAAATCAATTCTTAGATGAGGAAGAATAAAATATAATACTCCTGAGGAAGATAAACAGGACCACAGATACAGGGATGGTACTGCTTCAAATGTGACCACCTAAGCAAAGCTGAAATCCAGGGTGGGGGCTACTGACATGGAGTCAGAGTAGGAGCCAGCATTTCCATTTCCAAGAACAGGAAGGTGAGACTCAGCCCAGAACTCCTCTGCTCAGTCAGCCATGCAGTCTGCACTTGATCTTAGCCAAAAGGCTGAGAAGTGATGCCATGTGGTCTGTTTGCTGTGTCATCGCTGTGCTTTGGGGGTCTTTTGGTTGCTAATCATGAGCCATCTTGGAAATATGTTATACAGGTGTCAATTCATTTTAAGTATAGTGCGTTTTACACAAATGAGATGACAGCTGTCTTAGCTACTGTCTTTGTTGCTTGGACACAGCACCAAACTCCCAGTTCTTGAAGGAAGAGAGGTTTACTTTGGCTCACAGTGAGAAGTTTCACTCTTGCATGGTGAGCAGCATGCTGGAGGGGCCCTGGAGGAGAAAGGCTGCTCAGACCGTGGCACTGAGACAGAAGAGAGGAAGCAGGGAGGGAATCCTACCCTTCTAGGTCAGCATCCCTAGTTCACCTTCTCCAGTCAGGTCTCATCTCCTAGATCACATTTAGATCAAACGCCCCATAATCCTACTACCTTTTAGAAGCCCCACCTGATGGTTTTGGTGGACATCCAAACAAAAACTGTAACTGAGGAGATTCCAAGATTCAAGTTTTGGAAGCAAAATCAATCTTTAAATTGCTTTTCTGACACACAAATCTGGCTAGTGCTTTACTAATTGAGTACTAGCTGGTAATGTTCTTTGATTTTTTCCAGTATTGGAATATTTACTATCGGTTATAATTCTTTACATTTTAATAATACCAAAAGTTAAGATTTCAGGAACCCCCAGTATGCCTTGGAACAGAAAATTTCTTGTTTCCAAGTCCCAAGGACTGATATTAGTTATGAAATTTGGCTAACACTACTGCTGCAGGCAAGTATTTATTAGTTTCTAGCATGGGTTATATTATATGTTAACTTGTGTTTGAGTTTTAATCAAGAGCATTAGATTGGGGCAGGGTGTGTCTTTCAGCATGTGCTAAGTTTCAGTGTGCTGACACCCCAGGCAGTGTAAAATCAAGTCATAGTTTTGTAAATGTGAAGAAAAATAGTAGACGGTCAGACTATTAACTCAATTTACTAAGATAATTACTAAGTGAATATCCATCTGTAGAACCCTCAGAGAGAGTCACAGGTAGTCAAGGAAAGCTCCCTTGTCTGAAAATTTTGTAATGTGCTGAAGGACATGAACTCACAAGTAATCATAATGTTTCAGTAAATAAACTGTTTAGGATTACAGTCTGCATTGCATAGCTAAGAATTGAGAACCAACAATGAACATCTACAATTGGCTCAAGCTCTTAATTAATGTTAAGGTGGGTCCTGTTCCTTTCAATGTTTTTTTATTGAACATTTTATTTTTATTCTTTATATTTTATAAATAGTAATAGTAGCAACATATCCCCCTTCTATCTTGAATAACTAATTTGAGCCAGCCACTGTAATAAGTGATTTATGTTTATTGTTACTACTTGTAAGACAAAACTGCAAAATAGCTGTTATCACACTTGTTTTACAGGTGAGGACGTGGAGTCAGGAAAAGTAAATTGTTTGATGAACAATTTAAACACACAAAGCTCTCAGACAGGAGGGAGGAGACAGTGATATCTGTTGGTCTCTGATGCTGACCCAGCAGGACCTGGGATCAGGGGTCCCGACTGCGAACACAATGTGTGAAGCAGCACATGGGGGAGATACGTTTACACCCAGGTCTCCATGTGTATTCATTTTGGCCACTCTTGTCTTGCTTATTTAATTTGTTGGAGTCTTGTTTTCCTAATCTGTACAATGGTGGTAACTGGAGAAAAAAAATAATTAATATTCTTGTAACTCAACAAAAATGAAGACAGAAACTGCAGTGTGTGAAGTGTTTTAAATCACCTTGCATGGACAGATGAGAAAGCATGTGAAAAGGTAAGCACCACACAAACCCCTAGATGTCACATACAAAACAAACCTAAGGAAACTTTTAGAGGTGTGGAGAAGGCCGACTGGCTGCAAACATCAAGACCTCAGGAATGACACGAGAGTTTGTCCTTTGATTATTTTTGTACTTTCTATCACTGACGTAGAGGTGAAGAAGCTGGTGGCCCAGGTGTGTGAGAGCAAAAACGAACAATGGCAACAACAACTGAAACGGGGCACGTCTTTCCCAGAGATTCAGTCTTCCCAAAGGGTTGCCGGCTTGACTCCTTCAACAGTGCTGCACAATGGGATGAACCGCTTAGATCGTACTTGCTCTACTCACTCTGACCAAACACCACAGGGAAATAATGTGGCTCTATCACTGTTCATGCTGGCCACAGAGAATCCAATTCTCTCTCTCTCTGTGCATATATGTGTGTGTGCAGTGTATATATAACGTATTTTAATACACATGAGGAAAACCAGAGATATAAGATGACAATCAGACTAATTTGGTTTCCTATAAGTTAAAGAAGGAGTGGCTCAAGAACAGAATATGCAATAAAACCAAATGCTACTTGCTGTTTTCAGAATCAATGGTTAAATTTTCAGGTAGGAGATCACTTACGAACTTCTGAGTGTCGTTTTGATTTAGTGATACGATTATAAGTCATACTGCAGTAGCAATGGAAATAAAGAGTTTGGAAATAAGCAAGAGAAAGGGGAGGTGGATTAACAGCTTTAGGAGCTACAAGCATAAAATAGGGGTGTAAAGATACAGTGGGTAGGACAGGAGATATAATTTAGTTTTAAATTAGGGGAAAGGATATCCTCAGAAGAAGCAGAGACAGGGTTGCAGGCTAGAATAATGAATCTGCCAGCATATTTATAGGACATACCATTTTTATTTTATTTTATATATTTTAGTTTATTTGAGAGAAGGTCTTGCTAGATAGTTAAGGCCAGTCTCGAGCTCACTACATAGCCAAGGCTGACCTCATGCTCATGGGAGCCCTCCTCCCTTAGCTTCCCGAGTGCTGGGACTACAGGAGTATGCCAGCACTCCCAAGAAAATACACCAGTTTTAGATGGTAGTTCTGAAAGTGAGTTTCCCTGTGCAGTAGGTTTGAATGTGAACACCAGCACTCTGGCGGCCTGGCAGGCTGCTGCAGGAAGGCTTCACTGAATCTGGCAGGAACAAGGGAACTACTGTTGCTTGGTAGTAGATCATTTTAAAGTTGTTCAAAAATCTAAGGGATAATTCTAAGGTTTTGTGCCTCAGATCATGAGGATTTTCCACCTACTTTACCGAAGCAAATTACACATCTTTCTGATATAGAATTACCAGCTTCCATGCACTTTTTCTTTATAATGCATTTTGTCAGTGAACTAAAAAACCCTGTATTCTGCAATTGGTTAATGTAATAATGATTCAGTACATAAAAGATGATGAAGGAAGATCTTCACTGATTGATTATTAGGTATTTCACAGTGAGTTGGTAGAAACACCTTCCCCTATAACTTCTAGGTAAGTTGCAAACCCCCTTATGTACAGGAAATGATACCCACAGATGGAGGGACAGAATCTCTTGCCCCTGCCGGGCAGCGAGCACTCCAAAGAGTTTCCAGAGCCCTTCTGCACAAGCCACCCCTTTATAAGGTCATGTCCTACTGTTCTCACAGCTGTGCAGTCTGTTGGCACTCCAGCATTGCTTCACACCACTAGCTGTGCTGCAAGATTCTCAGTGGCAGTACTTGTATATTAAATGCACCTGAGTGCAAAGGTATTAGATTCTGCAGCTGGAGTGCTAAGAGGTAATCTCTGTTTCCATCACAGACACTGTATGTCTTTGGAGAAATAACTGAGCTAATTGTTCTGTGGGTGAAATTCATAGTAGTTTGGGCTCTTAATTTAGAAAATCCGCTGATAACTTTTTTAAAACACTAAGAAATGTTTTATGACATACAGTGAGGACTCTGTAAGTAATAGTTATGTTGTCATGGTGGGCTCATTCTCCTTATAATAGACAACACTTGCTAATATTTTAATGGAGTACTGGGTAAGTGGAGTCAAAAAACAAATATCTCCAAATGTAAATACGGAGCATTCAAAATATCACCTCCCTGTGTAAAAGGGGAAAGTGTGGATTCTGATGATGCCCTGACAGGAAACCTACAAACCTTTCAGAAGGAAAATGTGGTTAATTGTCAGCTGACACTTTTACTGCCTTGAACTTTTTACCCCTTAAGTTATAAATATATAGATGACTGGAATGCCACTGGATTTCCTTTCCTACCTATTTAAAATTTCCACGTATAATTACTTAAAATTTCTTGGCTTATAAATGGTTTCCTAAGACAACTACATCTTAAAAGAAAGCAAAGATTTTTGGTTCCTGTCTGAAACCATTTTATATGCTACCAGTGAGCTCCTGCAGAATATCCCGATGGTGCTTTGCAGTAGGAAGACAGACCTTCGAGTGTCAGGAATGACAGAATACTGTTCGGACTAAGAAACCTTGTGGGTAATTTCATTTTCATTTTGCTAGTGAAGCAGAAAAATCAACATGTTGTGTGTCAAGTACAATGAAAACTACTTCTTGGCAGTTTGGAATGTAGCCACTGTCAGGGTGAAACTTCACATGGATAATTCTGATTTAGAGGAAGCAGAGAGTCTGCATTTTGATGGGATGAGAAAGAAGGGGCCCCCTGGCTTGAACCAGATGCCTTAGGGAACTAGAGCTCTTGTGAAAGCTGACACTCTGATTGCTGATCTTAATGCCTGAAAATAAAGTAAGTCTTAAAGGCCTCCCTGTGCACATTTCTACTTTGCTTGGATTCAAAAGATGAAAAGGGGAAACTGATAAGGAGGAAAGGATTCTTACTCCAAGGTAGACAAGGGTTTTTCATTTAAAAACGGTAGTAACAAGACAATTCTAAAATTTAATAGATGGTGTTTTGCATTTATGGTGACTAAATGAGAGTATAATTAGCACATGTTCAAACAGAATTTTTTAAATAGTAAAGACAAATGATTATTTGTTTGAATTTTTGCAGACTGGGATTGTTCAGTGCAAATTGGTGTGTAGTAATTCTGTATCAAAAAGTTCACAGTACAACTATTCTAAAGCTACATAAAACCATTTTTTCATCAACATTGAAAATTCCACTCTATAACATCATGATGGGAGTCTGCAGACCTAGGGATTTCCCAAGGCAAATCCTCCTTATCCTCAGGTTCTTGCTTTCACTCTGGAGAGGAACGCAAGGGTGGATGAGGCTGACTAAGCCAAAGATCCTCCAGCTCGCCCAGTGCAGAATGAGGAACTTAGAAGATAGAAGTGGTATGAAGCAGAGGTTCCTTATGACAGTACCAAGGCGGGGACAGAGCTGTCTAGCAACAAGCTTGCTGGTGGGAAGATCTCAAAAGTGAGATCCTCAGGATGGTGTCCTTGCTCTGCAAAGACCAAACCTGGGGTTTTAAGCCAGTTGGGGTCTTAGCCTTTGTGGCTGGGTGAGCTTGTTCCTAGCATGGGCTAAGGTTTATGGAGTTTCAGGGGTTTCCAGTGTAGGCAAGGGATCTCCATGAATAACTGTTCTACGCCTGCAAAGGTTGCACAAGGGGAGATTTGCAGTCCCCAGGTGGTCGTTTCTATAGCTGTCAGCCACATCTGCCTTGCCCTGGTCTCTGCCTGTCTCCCCTCCTCACTGTCCCTGCATTCCCTGCTCCGACTCGATCATCTACTGCCCTAGGATGGGAATAGACAGGGTCTTGTCTTTACTCCCTGGAGGTTGGCACTTGGTTAAGTGGATGCTGGGCTTGTTGCTAGGGGTTTGGTCTTGTGGGATAATGGGGAACTGAGGTGGCCATGACACCCTCACTAGGAGGGGCAGTGTCGCCTGCTCAGAGCAGGTGTCAGCTCTGCAGCCCAGGGCTGCTTGGAACCTGCTTGCTGCTCATAGTCATACAGAGCCTGCCTTTCCTACCTCTGAAAAGGGTGGCGTCTTTCAACCTGTCCCAGGGGGCCTTGCTGACTCTACAACTCCACAGACATAACCACAGTAAACTTTTGGTGTGTGTACTTATAACTGATCAGACCATTATGCCATACAGATGTGTGTGTGCACATGCATATGTGTGTAAAAATAGTGTTTGTATTAAAAAATGATTATCAATGTTAGTCAAACTGGTGTATAGATTGCCTTTTCAAAATTTTTTTTGAATCTGGAATCGAACTCAGGACCTTGCATTTATCAGGTAGGTGCTGTGCTGCTAAGTTATACCTCAAGTTCCTTCAAACTAATATATAAAGTTATTAAAGTTTTAGCAGGATATTTAACATATGAAATGACATAATTATAACTAAAGGATTTCATGAATTAAAAAGTTATTTTTGAAGTCTTTACAGATTGTTTACAACATTTGCTTATGGGGTAGATCATTTGTAAACAATGCTACAGTGAATGTATGGAATTGCTTATTTTTCTGTAAGATCATTCTAAATAGTAGACAGCATATTCAAATTAGTGATGAGAAATGCATATTTCACAATATAAGATTATTATTTTTGTATCATAATCCTGTTTTTGAATGCTGTTCCATAAATAATTAAACTATATATTTTTGTGTTACCTTCAACTAATCATTGTGATTCTTTTTCTCCAGTAGACATGTGTTTTTTCCTTTTAGTGCATTAGATAGAATTAATAACTCAATATTAAAAAATGGCCTATACACCCTTTTACATTCTTGAATGTAGCAGAAATTCTTCCAGTGTTAAAGTTAATCATTCAATTGCTGGAATATACCTTGGTCAATTTAAGGGAAATATATTCTTCCCTAATTTTCCAAATTTTAAAATCAGCAATTACTGTTGAATTTTATCAACAGAAGCCATACAGTTGAAGTTAACTACATCATGTTTATTGAGTTTCGTATCATGATCTGTCTGCTTCTTATTTATAAGAATGTGTAAGAGCTCTTTAAACTTTTGTGGTTCAATGTCCTGCTCTGTGGGTGAAAAAATAGTTGCATTTACTGTTTAGAATTGTGTAGAATAAAAGTCAGTGTCAAGATATTATCTGCTTCATAACAAATAGTCAATAAACTTAACTATTCACTTATCAACTGTGTATTCTTCAGATATTGATAAAATTGCAAGTTGGTTTTGTTAGTTCATTGATGTAATATATTATAAAATATATTAAACTTCAAAATCCATATGTTCTTTGGGTAATACATCAAAGTTATTAATGAATTGGTATTTTTACGTGAACTTCTTGACTAGTATTATAAGATACTTTAAAGTCCAATTCACAGATGAGAAAATGATACTATTTGTATGTACAATTTTTCAACTGTCCGTGTTCCTTATTAGATGGAATAAAAAGATTAAGGATTTTGCTTTTAAAATTAGGAGAAAAACTTACACATTTGAACTAAGGAAAAACTTCCCAATTAAGTAACATTTTTGCTCATGTTTGTTACTCCACAAAAATTGTATGTACCCAGCACATAATAGGTACCTAATGTGGGCTACAGAATTAATGTTTAGATACTCACTCAAGATTTTTAGAAAGTGATACCTAGATTGTATATCAGGAAGCACTTCCTCAAGCCAGGAATATGTCGTGAGCCTAGCAAAAGAATAGTTTTCAGTGTGAGTGTGTGTAGATGTGTAAATCAATGAACTTACATAGTCTAAGAGTACTTGGCCAATAGGCAATGCTCTGGAGTGTCTCCTTAGGACACCAGTCTAGAACGTGCATCCTCATGAAATGAAACATTCTTTAGATATCAATGGTATTTCATACAGAAGCAAAGTAAAGTATCCTGGGGACAGGCCATGACTTTGGGGGCTGTGTCTGCAAATCTGCCGATTTCCTCTCCTGTGTCCACAAGCCCTGCTCCTTTGGCTGATGCAGTCAAATTCCTCAGTTTCTTTAACCTTTGCTCGACTTCCAGTTTCTCCGTGAAATGATCACCTTGTCACCACATGGAACATGCCTCCTGGGAACTCTTTCTCCTTCTTACTCTGCTTTTTATGACATAGTCTTTTCTGTAAAAATCACTTGTGAGCCCACCAAAAAGTTGGGTGTTTTCTGACACCAGGTTGTGCACTCCCCCAGGCTTCATTTTGGCCACTTATATTGAAAAATATTTCCTTAGATCCAAACAGTACCCTGTATGTGTAAGTATTCAGAAGACATTTTGAAGAATCCTCATGTAACAGATAAAGAAATTGAGATGTTTGTAATAAATTGTTCGCTTGAGATCTGAAGAGAGATCTGAATAGATCTCCTACTGGGTCAGCCCCAAGTTCTGTCTTATTCCAGATGCTGAGCTCCTGAATTCCACTGGATACTGAATAGTTTTTCCAGCCCATTTATACCCAGAAGGTATGGTTGTTCATCACATCATGATCAGTAAATGACAAAAATGCTATCCTCTTTGGCTTAGCTAGTGGCTAGTGATGTGCAAGATGAAGAAAATAATAATGTTAGGTTGTCTACCATGTATCAGTATGTAAGAGCAGAGTTCCATGTTCTGTAAAAGTAATATGCATGAATAAAAGAAATAGATTGTGGTTAGGTAGATGTTGACTTACTAACCAATAAGATCCATTCTAGTGAAATTTATAGGAAGACCTTACTTGGGGTCATTAGTGATGGTAGCAGAAGAAGCCGAGAAAGGAAGAAAACACTAGAATTGTCAACATGGTGGACAGCTTGAATAATGAGTGAAAGATGTTTGCTGGCCAAAGGAAGTCAGGACAAGATCAGCTCTGGTGCGCCTAGGTGACACATCCAGACCACGGAGAGTCCAGGTTGGCCCACTGTTGACATATACCTTCCCACACATCTTTATATTTCTATTGGTCCTTATGACAACGCCTGATCAGTGTAAGAGTCCATATTAATCTGCTCTTTGTAACTCAAATGAACTAAGCAATCAGAAAACAAAAACATTCAGACTTACTTCAGAATACTCAAGGCCATCTTTTCTACTACTTTTCTTTTGTTCAGCTAGCTCAGCAGCGAAATTAGTGTCTTTTTCAAATGTGTATAAGAACTATAAAAGTCTCTTCAACTTGTAAGTAGATTTAATAATTTTGTATTCCAAGAAAGTAATGTTCTTACTTTTTTGAAATTAATGCTGCCACACAAAAGTTATCAATTTTGCAGAAATTATGACTTTCCTTTAAGTCATGGAGAAAAACACAAATGCATGAGCACATAAAATAGATTATTATTGTCAAAGCGTTTTTGTTTTTGTTGAAGAATATGTTGTGCAATTTTTTGCCATTGAAGTAAGTTTTTGTGCAAGCTAGCACTTATTATTTGACTAAATTTGTCAGAGTTTGACTTGTATTATTATATTCGTTGCAAGCATTTATCTGCACTCTGCTCTTATTTGAGGGTGTTCATGTTAGAGAGCCTTACACATCAACAAGTCATGTAAACCAGACTCCCTCTAGGGTTCCCTCAAATATTACTAAGATATTTGTTTTTTCTATTTCACTTGACCAATCCCAAGTAACTTCATAAATTTTCTTCTCAAATGACCATATATTTTTTTATCCTTTTAATATATAAACTATGATACATTTTTAATGAAGGCATTATATTATTTTGACATATTACTCCAGTCTCTTATTAAGGGGGAAATGCTAGCTCCAAGAGGAACTGGAAAAGGTAAATCAAGTACAGTGTGTGCCCTTCCTGCAGTCAGTGTAACCACGAGCACCACTAACATGCAACACAAAATGATTGTCTCAACTGCTTTCTTATTAAGACACATGTATGAAACCTTCTAGTTATCTTAGATGGCCACACACTAGTGAGGCAATAACAATTCCTTTTCGTGCTCTGTTATCACATACACAGCTGAGAGATCTACCCTGTGCACACCTGCCTAGTTATAATGCATTTTTGCATTTTGTTAATTCACTGTTGTTCTTATAACTCTGAATGGATTATTCACAGTATTTTACTATTTTCACTATTTCTAGAAATGTCTTTTACTGTAAACAATAAGCCTTGGAATTCAAAAAGTGCAGTAAAGAAATAACTCTTGCATTTTTGTGGAAAATACTTTACTGAGATATCAGTTTGCATTTGTTGTTTTTGTAATTTTCTCTCTCCTCATCTTAAGCAGGTGGTTTGTCTTGGTGGTACTTTGGTTTACGCCAGGTTTCAGAGAGGAGCTTGCAAATGATACTGAATGAAATGCTTTATCTCCATCCTTTGCTTTTCTCTCCATGCCCTTCGATGTTGCAGCAATGAAAGAATGCTATATGTGTCTCAAGGGCAAAGATTACAGGCTGAGGCAGGACATGGGGAAGACTTTCTGGTTGGTGTAACAAGATTAGCATTTTGTAAACTTACAGCCCATATATTTCACATGCTCCCACCATTTTAGTTTGGTTCATGACTGTATGTCATAAGATAATATAAATCTGGCATAATCTGGTATAAATCTATGTATACCATCACTGATAAATAGATTTATTGGAAGGATGGAAATATTCTATACCTGTGCTCCGAAATATGGCAGCTACTAACCACAGGCAGCTGTTGAGCATTGAAATATGTCTAGTACATTTGACAAACTGATTTTTACGTATTATTTTATTTTTATTAATTTGCATTGTAATAACCATATGAATTAATGTCTGACAACTGGGACAGTGTAGATTTCTATATAGGGATGGAACTCAGGCCCTTTGTGTTGAGCTATATACCCAGGCTTTTTATTTTTTATTTTGACATAGCGTCTCACTATATTGCCCAGGCAGGACTTGAATTTGTGAATCTCTTGGCTCAGCCTCCCAGAGTGTTAGAATTACATGCATGAACCACCACCCAGGATCATACTAATGTTTCAAATGCAACAAGATCTTAATTGGCCTGTGATAGTGATGGAAGTTCACTCCCAAGTTTATATATCATTGCTCCAAAATCTTTCTTGCACAATAGTAGCAAGCATTCACTGAAAACATTCACTGAAAAAGCAATGAATATTTTTATTTAAATTTGTAAGTGAAGTGATATTTGTATGTATAGTTTTCCCCTCATTTCTTTTCCCATCATTCAAAATAATAAAATAAGAAATATGAATACACACCTGATATTTTTCTGAAAATAATACTTAGAAAAATTAATATTTAACTGTAGTATTTATCATGTCTACTTGAAAATAGTAGTAAAGTATTGGATTACTTATTGTACATGAGTCAGAACCTTGTAGAGGAAGCAAAGATTATGAGTTATACTTCATCTGCATGTGCGAATTAATTACTATTTGATAGCATCAGCACTTATGCCTGGAAGTGTTATTAGCTAAAAGGAATTCTCTTGTGATATGAAACTAAATAATGGACAAATTTAATGAAGGTCACAGAATATTCTTTGTTTTAAGGTTAATAGTAAAATTAGTTAGATTCTTTTGTAGCTCTGATATCAATAACATACATTCACTTAGGATTGACAAAAATTTTGAAAATTTATAGTGTATATCAAAGAATATTTTTTATTCATAATATTTCAGTAAATATAAAAATATAATTTGAAAATTCCATTTTACAACTTTGTGGAAAGTAACTTTTTTATTACTTATGTATAGTCATGGATTCTTTTGTCTCTTAAATTATGTTTTTATAACATATACCGCATCTATTCTGTCATCTGATGCCTGAGATTCCAGCAAGGCATCTAGAAAAGTGAACACGGCTGTACCAGAAGTGGGGTTTGAACTCGTATGGCTGTGAATCCTTTAGATCTTATGTCCAGTGCTTTAACCACTTGGCCATTCTGATACCTATACTACATATATGCTATACAGAAGAAATCCAGATTTGCCTGTAAATTATCTGTTTCACTGACAATGATAAATCCTCTCTGCATGAAGGGATAGATACGGGGTTTGTGCTCATGAGCATCCGATCTCTGCTGGCGCTTCCCCTGCGCTATGTGGCCCGGTGCCCGCACACTTCCTCCATGGCGTTCCTGCCTGGGAACCACCGCAACCTCTGAGACCAAGAGTCAGATACACCGCTCACCCTGCGGACCTTGGGCGTCAGACGTGTTACAGAGCAGGGAGGGAGTGATCAGTTCAGAAGTGCGGAGAGAAGCTCCTTGGGCCTCTCCGCAGTTCCTCTTCATTATTTCATTGTGTTGCGCTTTCTTCACACTGGACTTGCCCATGGGCGGCCTCTGGACCTTGTCTAGCATTTCCATGTTGTGAAGGTAGGTATGTCAGATTATTTGCGGTGATTCATAACATGTTAGTTTATGTTGGTTTTGTAACATATTAACTATAATTTATGGCTTACAACAAATAATATTTTCCCAGTTTTCAAAAATTTCTGACTTAGCTGGTTGTTCTGTTGGTTATTTCCCAAGGTCAAATCACGATAGTGGACTCTCCTGTCGGAGAAATCCGTGGATAAATTCATTAAGGGCATTTCCAGCCCACAAGACTGAGATTCCCCTTTCCTTTCTGGCTGTCTGATGAGCAGAGTCTTTGTCCAGGACTTTTCTTCTGTGTTCCTTGTTGATCAGTAAGGAATTGCTCAGGTATGTTTCCTTCTTTTCCCAGTGGTTATTTTACTATTTTGTTGATTTTCTTAATTTATTAAAATCTATTGCTCCATCATGAAACATGACTGAATTTTTATTCATAATGCCCAGGAATAGCAGTCTTCTGAATATGGCAAAATAGGTGTGACATTCTTCTTTGTGCACTATGTCCTGTACTTGAACATAACTGGAATTGAAATTTTTCTCATTAGAAATCAACCTCTTGTTGATATTTTTTAGAAAAAATTCATCCTAGTAATTGCAAAAATGTAGAAGTATATTTTAATGAAATACACATTGGAGAATTTATTTTCATTTTTAAAATGTAGGACAGTCATGTAACAGTGTGAAGATAGCCAACATGTAAAGAAGTAGTTAAAATAACAAGATAATGAATTATTTAAACAGAGCTAAGTTTAGACACACATTCACTATAGAAATATTCTCTACAGGGCTCTTATTCATGAATAAGCAGACATGACAAAGAGATCTTCTGAGCAGTCCCCAAAACAAGAGAAGGAAACAGTGAGTCAGGAAATATGAAACTCATGAACATTCAGAAAAAGAAACACACTCTTGAGACTAATTATTTAAAAGATGAAAAGGAACATTTATAGGACACGTTGAGCCTTCCTGTGACAGCCCTGTGATTTGTCACATCAGGTGACACACCTTTGAGATTGAGACAGACACTGCTAATATTTGCACAGGACAAAGGCCAGACATCTGAAATGTACTAGGTAAATCATGGTGTCTTATCCCTGTAGTAAAAGAATACAAGAAATGTATCTTGATGTAACATGAACAGAAAAGGTGAGAAGAAGCAGTAAGGACAAGAGGTTAAGGTTTCTGTTCTTTCTTTCTTTCTAAGAGTAGACTAAGGTAAGGAAGCATTGTGGAGTTGCTAGTAGTTACTGTAGAACTGAAATGTCCGCAAGAGAAGTTAAGAACAACAGCGACACTGATAAAAGTGGAATTAGTGCTGTGGGGAAAGACTCAATAACAGTCCCAGGGCGAGGACTGCAGGGAGCCTGTGGTGAGCATGATTGAGTATTATCTGAGGACCGGGGAGAAATGCTAATGAAAATTAAACCTTAGTATCGCAGGCATTCAAGAGGAAGAAACAGGAATGATTTGGATAAAAATGTTAATCAGATGTACTTATGAAACTTTGTGCAGAAAAGAAACGGATCTGAGGAGGAAGCATGAAAGGGCCTTTCTGCGTGTAGGGAAAATTAAAGAGGTCCAGGGCCATTTGAGTTCTGGTTTTCCTTATCTGATTACCAGGTGGATGGGAAGGATATTATAGCACATTATATGATTCTTAGATGTAATTTTACAACTAATATATGGATTCTGCTAAAAAATGTATATGCACCTCAGGAAAAGAAAAACTTGTATAAATATTTTAATACTACATTTATTGAGACACCATGAGATTAATACCAGTTATCTTTGGCCTCTACAATGACAAGAGGTGCTCAAAGGGGTGATCTTCAGCTTCCAGACATTTTTTATATGGCAAATTGCTGCCTAGGAAACTTTGGTCACTGACTAGCAGTGTAGTGGGTTTTCTGAGATATATGACACCCTCTAGGTTCCTGCATATAAGGGCAATGCCATCTGTTGAAAAGACATACCTTTTTTTCCTAAGTGTGTATATAGTTTTATGGTGGACTCTGTATGGAACAAGTTGAAAATAAAAATCAAACTGACCTAAGAAGTACTTGGCAATGCTATGAAACAAATATCAAACTAATGAAGAACAAGTCTGAAGGGGAAAAGTTGCTTTCAAATATTAAGAAATCAATTCTGTATTATTCACAGCCCTCCCCAATATAATTTCATATAAATCCATTAAAATGACACTTCTTTATTGAGTTCTCCCTTTAAATAACTCAAAATTTAGAATCAAAGGGGAAAGTTACAAATACAATCTGTACAAAACACTGTCAGAAGTGACCACAGAAAAGGTAAAGAAATTGCTTTAAAAAATTTTATACTTTATCAGATGCAACCTATAAATAATCTATTAAGGAGAACAATGACACCATAACAGGTATGCAAGTGCCATAATTGTGTGTCTAATGGCTGGGGCAATACTTAGTCCCCACCAGCAGGAAATAAAAGCCTTTAGTGAGTTAGAGGCATGAATGGTAGATCATAAGGAAAAAAATTATAATTTTTAAAAATTGGGGAGATTACTCTGAAGAAAGAATTTAGGAGGACAATATACAAAATGTTTTGAGAAAAAGGAAATAAAAAAGATACAAAAAAGTGTATGCTGCTGCACAGCATAATCTAGAGTCAGAGTGCGAGATTTGCATCCATGCATTTTATAAGTGATGGGGACCCAGGGAAGAGGCACTGAAGAAGAGGGACACTCTGCTCTTCAGGCTTTTAGGGACACAGGTCATACAAAATGGTTAATGGCCCAGGAGAGGGTTTAGAGTCAGAACACTGGGGGGTTAACTAGTGAATTATTGATCATTCCTAAGGAGGAAATTGCCTACTGAAAATAAAAGAAAAATATTTAGAGAAAAGATTTGGAGACAGTAACAAAACAGCCAGATGTCAGGATGCAAGATTGATCTTTAAAATTTTAAAAGGTAAAGAACAAAACTTACAGAGATGGAATTGACAGTGATGGCTGTGGGTGCATAGCAGATGAATGATCACTCCCTTTATTATTGACAAGGTGTTACCGGTAAATAAGATAAAAAACTAGCAATTATGCAGGCACAATTCTGCACAGACACTAATGATAAATATGCCAGTCTTTGAACCTAGGCACTTTTTTCATCCCATCAATAGCTTCTCATTTGAAAGAATTGTAAATGACCAAGCTAATTTGAAATCAAAGCACTATCCAGAGGGATATGTGAATCAGGGGTACATCAGGGCTTATTAGAAATCTCATAGCTCATGGTGCCATGTGGATGAAATTAATATAGACATAATACTTGGAATTATGTAAATAGTGCTTTTCAGCAGATGATGTTGTTTAGGCAGAAAATGGGCACAGAATTGGAATGATGTAAGGCCTTTGAATGTTGTTCTTTTCAAAATTGTTTTAATTGACACATGAAATGTGTTTTTCTGTGTGGGTTAACTGTGCTGTTTCTATACATGTGTTGTGAAATATTTAAATCAATGCAAAGATATTCAACTCCCAAGAACCTTCATCATTCTTATAATGAATGAATCCTTCTAAATCCTTCCTCGTAGTCTTCTTTTAAATGTAAGGTTCATTATCTTCATCTATAGGCACCATTTGTGCAAAAGAAATCAGAAGTTCTTTCTCCTAACCATGACACAGTACGTGTTGGTCAGCCATCTTGTAGACCTCTTCTCTTCCCATCTTTCCATCTTTTCACAGCTACTTGTCTACCGTCAGCTTTGAGGTCCTCTGACTTGGATTCCACTTGTGCATGAGATCCTGGCTTATTCCACTTACCCTAATGATTTCCAGGTTTATCCTTGTTACTGCAAAGGGCAGTTGTCATAGTTTTTTACAGCTACATAGTATTCCAATGTATATTATCCATGATTAATCTTAATTGTGATCTTTACTGGCACAAGAAATTCATAGGAAAATTTTAAAGTCCAGTCCAGGCTGTGTTTGAGTGGGTCATGGTGTCCATATCTACGGGGGCTGCATATATTTTCTGGCCCCTTCTCTTTGGCTGTTCTGGAGATCAATTAGAAATCATTGGCAATTCCTAGAGAAGAGATAATCAAACTAAAATAAAAGGATCAAACAGGGGGAGAAGAGTTACAGAGGCACAATTTTCCATGAGTGGTGGGGAGGGCTTAGGGATAAGTGACTATTCCAGTAGAGACTGAGTAAAGCTCATGGGAACTCTGTACCGGTCTATAAAAGAAAATCTGGATTGTTTGAGTTCTGAAAGAAATTCATAATTCCGGGGAGATCAGAAGTTTATTGCCATAAGTAATAAAGGAAAAATTTCCAAGGCTAGAGAAAGATACCAACACTGGGTATCGGAAGGTGCCAGGTACAATCCTAGTCATGGCACAAAGTTTCTTTTATTAGCCACTTTGTTCATGATTAGGGCAGATAGCCAACATCTGCAACTAACAGGAGGAGAAGTCATTTTGCCTCACGGTTTTAGTCCAAGGCCAGCTGGCTCTGAGGCAGAAAATGTTAAGTTGGAAGGGCATAGCCAAAGAAAACCAGCTCTACTCACGGTGGTCAGAAAGCACCAGGATGAGAATGTAGGCACTAAGAATGAGAATTTGCGGCCCTGGTGACCTTCCCCTTCTTACGAGAAACTCCCTTCTCACGGGAGACTTTCAGGTGATATCTGCACTGATTTGCAATGCCACGCTGCTCTGCATACTTCCCTGTCTTGTTTGCCACTGGATGGTGTCTTGGTCTCTTGCTACCCAAGATTGGCAAGGGCATTGGAAGCAGTCCCTGAACTGTCAAGGCTGATGCTAAGTTTGACTGTGCCTGAGGCATCCAGCCACGGAGACCTGCACTGTCCTGGGGGTGTGCCTTAATCCACTTTGTACTGATGGTGATGCAGTCCAAAATACATGCTCTTTTCTGCTAGGGCAGAGGGATCCACCCCTTGGTGAGGAAGATCCATATATTCTGTGAACACTAGGTTGGATAGAGAGTCTTTCGGGTTCTGTGTGAATTTGGGTTCACCGCAGTGGGCCTGGCTTTGAGTTTCAACACAAAGTCAAGTGCCTACTTTCCTTCCTGTTCCTCAGTGGCCTGAGACTTGCTCTGCAGTGAGCTGCCTGAGGTTGGGAAAGTGGTGGTAGAGACAGAGCCCTGATCACTGGGCTAATGGGGGTCAAAGCTCAGTCTCCTGGTGCAGACCTGGAGGTGCGGCTGGTGGGGCTCTGCTCAGCACTGGGTTTCCCCATGATCAGTCTGGCTCAGAGCAGTCTCAGGCCTACACTTTCTCTTTCTCCCTCCTCCAAGTGGGAGATATCTTTGTGTATGTTGTATAATTCGGACAAAGTATGCAGGCAACACCTTCCTCTTCTTTCTACCTTTCCACCCTCCTTTCCTTTCCTTTCCTTTCCTTTCCTTTCCTTTCCTTTCCTTTCCTTTCCTTTCCTTTCCTTTCCTTTCCTTTCCTTTCCTTTCCTTTCCTTTTTTCTTTCCTTGGTCTATGTGTCTTATTATTATGCTGAAAGAAGGTGCTATGGTCTGTCATGTTTCCCAGTTCTTGTAAAGGGAGTTTCACGTGTGAACAGCTGCGAGGAGTGAGGTTTCTGCGGGGAAGGGTGACAGCTTCAGGATTTTTCTCAGCTCTGTCCTTGCCCACCTTAGCCCTCACTGCCAGTGAAAATGGAGTGAAGTGCAGGGAGCTGCGGGAGGCACAGAAAGCTTTTCTGGTCAAGTTGTATGAAGTTGAAGCCCTATTTGTCAGCCTTATCTCCAGTGTTCTTGTATTTCAGTTCCTCTGAATGTGATTCCCCGTGTTGGGACACCAAATTGCTTGCTCTTTAAACTAAAAAAAGATTGAGGACCTTTTGAATTTTGAAATGATGACTGTAATATTGTTATGCATTGATAATTTCTCCATTCATCTATCACATGAAGATAATTTCTCAGAGATTCTGGGTGAGGACACCATGTCACAAAATGATAAAAGAGGAATGTCACCTTAGAAAAGATCAAGCACATTTAAAAGCCCCTAAAGTATTTTTTGTCCAAATATGAGACATGTTAGTAATAAAAAACTTAAGATAAATATTAAAGTGAAATAATTCAGTGGTATCTGAACCCAAAATGAAGAACAAGTTGTTCAATTTCATGTTATGGTGAAATCTTACTTTAATAAAAATCTCACTTGATCATACACTTCAAAGAAGGGTAGAATTCTCATTATTTAGATCAATAGACAAAATATGACCAGAAATTGTATACAGTACTAGAGACCTGAAATACTAATCTATGTATTACTTGCTGCTGTAAATGTGTGCTTTAAAATATCTTATATTTATAATTATATTTTTCTCCTCTTACATTGCCTTTATTATCTGGCTGTGTTATAATGATATTCTGCTTTGGGTTACATAAGCTTTTTTTAACTCTTCCTGTCTGAAGAAGATAACTGGGCAGGAATAGCCAGTTTAGGATTGTGGAAAAAGCAACATATGTTAGGCAAGGCCAGTCTAAAACAAATACTTTCTGACAGCTGAAACGTGTTTAAAAAAAGGTGACAGAAAATTAACACGTCATTTTCTTCATCATAGTGAAGCTTGATGATACTCTTTGTTCAGCGGACACTGAGGCTAAAATAGCCTCAAACCTTAAAGTACCGAGGCAAACTACTCACATAAAATAAAATAACATAGTTCTACAGTACAGCGTTTAGCAAAAAATAGACTGGACTGATTTGAAGAGGGACTCCTACAGGAACTAAACTTCTTCTTGTCCCAGCACTCACGTGACTTCTCCTTACAGCTGACTCCTGACCCTTTGATAAAGGTGGCCTCTTACCACAGGCCTTATAACCGCTGCTGAATATTAACAGCACAGACTGCAATTTAGCTCTTCTGTTGTAGTTTACATGCTGAAAAGCTGTCTTTAACAACCAAAACCCTTTTGTGGTCAGAAAATATCTATCACACTGGAATGCAGATCCTATGAAAGAAAAATCCTGAGAAATCCCACTACATCTGATACTGCAGGTGTGTACTGTTCAAGAAGGATAATCTTCATTTATGCCAATAACAGCTCATTTAATCATCACAATGCCCAGTTAATATGGTCTCCTGAACCAACGCTCTTGCATTATAGACACTCATTGAATAGTTTTTCCTTCTTTATTCCTGCTAATAACTCTACATTTTTGCCTGTAAATTACAGTGCATTAGAAGTTCACACATAATTTATAACTGTAGTTATTAACTAATGGATTTCTGTTATATATTTTCTCACTCACTTTAAGTGGTGAAAGATACTCAGAGAATGAAAATACAAAAGAATTATTTAAAATACAAGAAGCAATATATACTAGATTTACAAGTGATGGATAAAAGTATAGACAAAGATTATTTTACACATGATCAGAAAATTCAATTAAATTTGACATTCAATGGATAAAAAAAGTGATATTTTTATACAATGGAGTATTACTCAGCTTTAAAGAAAGGTAAATTGGAGGTTTTATAGCTAAATGGATGCAAATAGAGACTATGTTTGTAGGTGAAATAAATCAGACTCACATATATAAACATTGTATTTCCTCCCTAGTGTAAAACTCTGAAAGAGTAAATAAAACCTGAAAGGTACAATAGATATTGTGAGAGGGAAAAAAACTGCTCAAAAGAAAAGAACAACTGGGATGAAGGCAAGGAGAAAAGAAAGATGGAAGGGAAAAATATGTGTATATACGAGATAGCTAAGGTCCTTTACCTACTAAGTGAAATGCTAATGTTTAATTGTTTGATCAATCTTACATGTGTAGGGCTGGGGATATAGCTCAGTGGAATAAGTGCCTGCCTAGCAAGTGCAGGGTCCTGAGTTCGATCCCCAGTACCGCAAAAAAAAAAAAAAAAAAAAAAAATCTTACATGTGTAGATCTGGTTATGAGTAACCACTTTGAAGATAACAGTATGTAATGCAACAGCATTGTTAATTTCCTATCACTTTGATTTGAAATTTTGGATCACTGCTTTTATGTAGTTTTGTTTATGTCTTTGTGTTTTGTTTTTGTTCTTTTCTCTTTAAAATAAAAAAAAATTGGCATTCAAATAAAGTCTTTTGAGAAAAACTTCTACCATAAATAACCGATGTTACCACTATCAAAAGTGACAGCAACAGCACCAGTGATTTTATTCCTGTGATACTAAAGTTCATGGCCTTGTGAAAATCTTGTCAAGGGTAAGTAAAAGAAGGGAGGATCCACACAGCCTGATGCACTTCCAGAGTTAAGGACTTGAGTTTTGAGCTCTGGAAAACCAAAGCAGCTGCAGTGCACTGTAGTTCTGCAAAGGAAAGTGTGCCCTCAAGATGCGGGAGGTCTCCTTGCACAATTCAGCTGGGTGGTGCGCAGCACATATATGTGAAAATACCACTCCAGAGTGAAATAACTAACTCCAAGTCATTAGAGGTGACTCACCTCTGAGTAGAGCTGCAAATGAATTTCCACAGGAAGCCTAGAAATGCGGCCTTGTGCAGGGTGTGAAGAAACATATCTGGGTCATGAGTAGTAATCTCTAGACTGTTCTAGAAATCTTAAATCTTAAAATTCAGACCTTTTAAAACAGATTTCTGAAATAACTTCATCCCAAAATGTACCTCAAGTATAGTTATAGGTAAACAAAATTATCCTGCAGCCAAGAACCTGAAAGACATCATCAGGCATGTCAAGAATCAGGAAAATGCAACACAAATAAGGAAAAGATCAACCTATTGAAACTGGCTTAGAACTGACAGATAACAGATTTAGCAGCTAAGGCCATTAAAACAATTTTCACTGTATTACATTTCCACAAGGTTAGAATGACACATAAAAACATATTTTAAAAATACCTAAGTAATAATTTGTGAAAGCACACACTAATAAACTGTTATGGTTTGTGTCTTTACATGCCCCCAAAGCCTTATGCAGTCATGGGCAGGCTTCTACAGTTTATGATTGATTCATGGTCTAATATTGGGAATATGGGTGTGAGTGCTACATTTGCCCTGGTATGGCAGCCTTTATATAATACAAGGGAGGGAAGGAGGCCTGCTTGCTGCTCGTCCCTTTTGCTCTTGTTGCTTTTGCCATTTTCTGCCACCGTGAACTGTTGCCCTTTGTCCTGTGCCACTCTGCCTTGGAGCCAGCTGAGTATGGACTGAAATCTCCACCAACTGTGAGCTAAATACTCTTCCCTCCTTAAGGTTGGGTGTTTGGTATTTGTCCCAGCAATGAGAACAAAGTAACTAAGACAGAATTACTTACATTAGTAAAGAAATGATCACAAATCAGTTGTCTCAGTGCCAATCTTGAAAAAATAGAAAAAGAACAAATTAAATACAAATGGAGAAAGAAATAAAAAAAAGAAGGAATTAAAATGAGTATGAAAAGAAATGAAACAGCAGTTTGAAAACTGTACAGAAAATAATTGCTAAGAAAGGATATTTTCATGAAATAATAATACAATTTATTAACCTAACTTTAAGCAGATCACAGAAAAATCCAAGCTGACCCCATACTATGGAAAAATAATTACATTGTGTAGTTTTAAAAATTTCTTAAGTAGAAGCAAATACAGAATGAAATTAGTTTTACCAAACAAGATGAGCTGAAATCATTATGTTAGCAGGGCATTGGAAATAAACAATCACATTGAAACATGTATTGTAGCTGAGAACAAAGAATAAATAAGGAAGTTTTTTAAAAGCTTTTGCCTGAGGCACAAGCTGTCAAAAACTTTAGGGAAGTGATTCCTCCTCAAGAATAACCTTTAAAAATTTTATGTAAGAGAATGACTTTTATAGTTAATTAGCTACTAAAAAAGCTAATTAACTATATAGGAGGAAATAGTCAAATTAGTCTCTAATTCACTAAAAGTGGTAGAAGGAAACAGTTCATAGAACTAAAGTGAGAGCTTTGCTGTGACTAGTTATGTCCCCAAAGCCACGATATAGGCAAGAACACAAAGGTGTGGTAGCTTCAGAGCCCTCTGACAAAAGAGAAATGTGTGCTCAGATAACTGCGGCATTTGGGTGCGAGGGCGTAATCAATACAGTGCACAGAATGATAAATGAAGATCAATGCACCACTCAGAGATCTTTATCCAAAGAAGGAAACATTCTTTGAGAAATGAAATTGATCTTAAAACAATGCAACATAGCACTGCAGAAGCCGTGAAAGAACAAGCCAGAGAGCGTGAGTGCAAAGCCTAAATTGAGGTATAAGCAGTAGCTATTGGGATGGGGTGGGAATTCGGACCATCTTGCAGTGCTTTATCAGTTTCCTGTGGCTGCTACAACAAATTACGACAAATTTGTGGCTCAGAGGAACGTAAATTAATTGTCTTACAATTCTGGAATAGGTTTCCTTGGCTTACAGTCAAGGTGTTAGTTGGGCTTCACTTTGGTAGCTATGGAGGAGAAGCTACATTTTTTTTCTCCGCTGCATCTTGTGAAGGCTGCTTCAGTTTCCTGAATCCTTCCCTCCCTCCAGCGACCCCATCATTCCAGCTTCTGCTTTCCTCATCACCCCTCACACCTCTCCTCTTCACACACTCCTAGAGTCCAGACAACCCAAGATGGTCTCCAAGTTGCCTTCACAAAATTCTTCTCCTCTGCAAGTAATTGACATAGTCACAGGCTCAGGGATTAGGAAACAAATGGCTTTGGGGAGGATTATTTCACCGACTTCAAGAAGGATTAAAACCAGAACTACAAGAGTAATACCAGCAGGGATATGGAGTTCAACTGGTAAGTTCTCACACTCTGGTTTCACTTCAGATCATATAAATCTTTCGCCTTTTTCAAATGGTCATGTCTTGCTTCTATCACTTAACAGGGGAATATAACATTAAATGTTGAATTACATTGGATGATCAAGCCTGTTAAGAAGTAGGAATGTTAAAATTGTGATGAGTGTCATGAACACCATGGCACAGACAAGGAGTTTAACACTGAGTAATCTGGTTCAAAGGATAGCAAGGAAAGAGGCGAGAAAGCAGAGCGCGTGCACAGAAAAAGATAATACACATGAAACTACAACAATAATGCAAACATAAAATAGCAAACTCATCAGTACACTCACAGATATGTTGACAAAATTACAAACAAAATAGTGTATATCTAAAACAAAAGGGCACAAGAATGTTCGGAAATGCAGGTGGAATGAAAGACAGAACTCAAGTTTTGAGAAAAATAAAAATTGGTGCAAGCAGATTAGTGGTTTTAACCCAGTGTACGCTTTTTTTTTTAATCTCATGATGCATTTAGTTATGTGAAAATATTGTTATTGGTCAGAAATTGAAAGGGGGTTCCTTGTAATTACTCTAGATTTATAAGAAAAATACATAGTGTTAAATACTTCTAATTTTTCTACTTCACTGAAGCTGCTAAATAGGGATGAAAAATACATTTAAACGAATCATTGAGGAATATATAGTTGACAGGGAAAATTCACATAAAATGGTCAAAAATGAAGACTATATTTCAAATCATAAGACTTTTTTTCTATATATTGAGTACAAAAGGTAAAACCATGAAGCGTATGTTCTCTTGGCAAACAGAATGAATGCAGAAAATAATAACTCAGGTCACAAAAAAAGCTCAAATATTTGGCAATTAGACAACCTTCCTCTAAGTAACCAAACAAGAAGAGTAAGGGTAGTAGAAAACAGTATAAAGCAAATAAAAATACAACAAAATATATCAAAACCTCTGCAATGCGCCTAACAGCATTTCAAATATTTATCACTTTGTCACAAAATTTCTGATAGGCTGCCTTCCACTGCCTTCCAAGGTTGGTTGTATGTGCAAAATCTAGAAATGCAAAGTGAAAACAACCACAGGAAGGAAACTTTTTATTCAAAACCAGAAATGAATTAAAGACAGGAAAGAGGAAGACATGGTGAGCAGACATACTGCATATGAAATTTTACCACCAATGATCACTTTTCTTGCACATATTCATGGTTCTTTTAGTTTCAAATAAAACAAAAAGAGCGGACCTTAAATATAAAGGTGGAGTTGGGTATGTATGAAACATGAGGAGAGAGTAACAGAGCTCTTTTCCTGTGCAATTAAGTCTTTTTATTGCTTGCAACATGTTTACCAGCTTTTCCTCCAACCATGCAACAACAAGACTAGGAGGTGTGAGGAAATAAATGGCAAATATTTAGATTTAAAATAATTATGAAGCACAGTCATTAACCCCTCTTGCTTCTAACACACTTATCTCATTGTGTCTGCCACTTTCTAAAGCAGTCCTAAAAGTCTCTCAGGAGTGTGTTTGATTCAACTGTCCTGCCTTCCCCAGTGTTCCAAATGGATTAAAATTGTTTCCCTTTCGTGATCATTTTGAATTTGGGGAAAAGGCAGAAAATTCATGCTGCCTGATCCAGTAAGTAAAGAGGATGGGGGTACACTGTAGTGTTTTTATTTGACAGAAATGGCCATAAACATTTAATCAAGGAAAGATGACCATAAAATATGGTGAATGGTCACATTTAAGCAAATTATCATAGATAAAGACATATGATCACTAATTTCCTTCAGAATACTCAAAGTCCTCCCCTTTGCTTCATATACACATATCCCAACAACTTTGGCAATGTGTCTTTTACCATAGTAGGTTATTTTAAATGTAAATATTCACCATGTAGGGCCAGAGATACAGCTCAGCAGCACACATGCCCGCTTGGCAAATGCAAACTCATAAGTTCGATTCCCAGTAACAAAATAAAATATTGACCACATCTTTGGGTTGCTCCTGCAGTCTCACCAAACATAACACAACAGAGTTTTCTGAAAGGAAAACAAAAGCAGAAAGCAGAGTCCTACTCATCTATTGTATTTAGTGGCCCACCCAGGGTTTCTCAAGGATGTCATCATCATATGGGGGTGTCTCTTCTTAATATTGCAATATATGTTTGAAATCTTCACATCTCACTACTTCCTTTGTTTAACGGTAGAAAGTACACAAGGTACCCATTTTGTCAACTCCCACCTTGAAAATGAGAAAAGGAAATAGAACAGGCTCTGATCTCTCATCCACACAGCGTGTCCCCTGGACATTTAGAACACATCTGTCCAGAACTAGAGGGAGTTTTCTGATCTGACAATGCACACTCGCAAAAACATGCATTCAGTGCACTGAGTTCACTTCTGACTCTTCCCTGCCCGGATCTGGGTGAAGTAAGGAGTGTTCTGGATGAGCTGGATCATTTTTAACCACATGTTTTCTGCTGGAATGAGTATGAGGATCTTGGCATTGATCTGTAGCAGATTGATCTCTGTTTACAGCTTGTAGAATTATCTGGCAAACAAAAGGAAACAACAATCTGATTGAAATGTAACTTGGTTTGCTGTTTATTTTATCCTAAATGACCGTTAGGAGTTTACATAGTTTAACATTGTCAAAGGAGCACATAGGATCTTAATTCTTGGCTACATGTAAGGGAAACTGGTTCTAGTGCTTCATTGCACTAGAGTAATTTTCACACAGAAAGAAAATGCTGGTCCTCCCTCTTGATTTTAAACTCCATATACTTCTGTGATTACAACCTTTACAAACAAGCTTTACTTACCTCTGAATTTGCTATTTTACATCGGATTCTACTCAGTGTTTCCTTTGTGCTATGGTGTGATTACACAATTTTGTATTTTAAATTTTTAAATTTATTATTTATTTCTGTTTGGTGTGGGTAAAAGTGCAATAATCTACATGCTGTATAAATAAAGAATTTTTCTGTCAGCCCTGTTGTTGACATGATTCCAGCTATCATCATTCTGAGCAACACCTTCACAAATAATTTCTTTACCAAATTATGTCAAAATAGTTTAATTTGACTCAATATAAGTTTTTGTATCTGTCCACCTCTTATTTTATTTGATGAGCAAATAGGTGGGATGCATAATTAATAAAATAGGTAATGTTCCTAGTGATAGAAAGACACTATTAACCTCAAGGTTCATTTTATCATCTTCAATTTATAAAAAAACCATATCACTAAAATATTTGATTTGCTATTCAAATGCAGTTATTGCAGAGGGCACCCTTTCTTATTTTATTATAAAAATACTTGCAATGAAGTAATACTGTTTACAAATAACACATTTTAATTCCTGTGACACCAATAGTATCCTGTTATAACATTATTTCATGGGATACTCTGAAATAGTAAAAAACACCTATAAAGTACACACACATGGCTATAAACTATCATTTAGGTTGTGTTTAGTATTTTGCTTGCAGATCAGCAGTGAAAAATAGGCTCTATTGATATTATGTTCTGTTTTCTATTTCAATAGCAGTCATCATTTGCTAAGCTTTTCATTTTAAGTGGATTCCTGTACAAATAGATATGTTCCTTTTCTTTATGCACGTTCATTCAGTAAGAAGAAAATACATGTTTTACAAAACAAAAATCAAAGTGTCACTACATATTGTAATTATAAAGTGTGCTATATATCTCTATATATTTATGTTCAGAAAGCAGAGAAAATATTTTTAGAAGCATATGGATAATAAATTCTATAGATTTTGATTGTGCGTATTTGAGCTATTTAGAAACTTGGCTTTAATATTGTAATATTGTGCTTTTCCCAGAGTGAGTAAGATGCTTTAAGTCAAATTAATCTCAGTTTTAGTGAAACAATGACCTTTGAATTTACAGGCAACATCTGGAGGAAACAGCTGGGTACCCAATCAGGTGCTTTTTCTGATAGACGTGAAGTGAGGTGCTCCTGTGCTACTGTTTAGAGATTTCCAATTCGCACATTATGTGGCATGCAGTGGTGCTATTAATTACAAACTGATGGAGAACCAGAAATAAATCCTTGTGTCAAGAACAATGTCTTACATGGAGGAGACCCAAAAGTCATGTAACTTTCTGAAATTGAAATGTTCAGGGTAACAGCAAGGGTAACGGACTCCCTGCTACTAAGTTAATATTTTCCAACAGTTTAGTGTTAATTTCTTTAATACCCAGTTTCTCTCATAAATGCATAATTTTGAGATGGACATCCGTATGCTTTAAGTCAGTAATACTAAATGCCATCGAATTGTTCAGATTCCCTTGTGTATACTCTGCAAAAGAAATTCAAACGTTCACTTGCTATTATTGCAAAAATAATAGTTATTCGATTGATACTATTACCCTCACTCCCTTGGTACATTTCCCCTTTCCTTCCTCCCTAGCAATGAGGGCGTTCCCAGACCTTGTTTTATGTTTCCATCATGAGGCTGAGATATCTCTTTTGGCTGCTGGGCTTTTCCTGGATTTTCTACCTGTATTTGAATTCCTAACACCTGCTCCAACACAGGGGCTGGTTCTAGTGCCAGGCTGCCCACTGACATCATTCGCAATTGATAGACCATCAAACACAATATACTATACTGTTGTTTAGAATGTTCTGTGGAAAAAAATAATAGAATGTTCTGTGGAAGAGTCACTTGTAAGAAATCTGGGGCCCCTGGTCCCTCCCGCACCTACGATATCAGAACCTGCAGTCCTGCAGGATCTTGCTGTTATTTGTGTGCACCTTAAAGTCTGAGCAGCTTTGCCCTGGACCACCACTGTGCATTAGTGAGCCTGTGGAGCTCAAAATACATTACCTGAATGAAAAAAAATGAACTCCTTGGTGGCTGATCAACTACATCAGAATTATAGATCAGTATGTGTGGGATGGAAACTCTTGGCTCTTTTTCCACAGACTTCATGCATAGGGTAGTTGATTGAAAGTTCTCAGTTTATCAGATCCTAGTTCACAATTGGACTCCTGCTTTGTTAAAGCTGTTGTAAAAGAAAAAGAAATCAGACTTTCAAAGATTAACTAAAAATAATCACCCTGGATGGAAGAACATTAGATGGAAGAACAATAATATCTTTGTTTTTATTTTAAAGAGAGTAGTAAAAGAAAAATGCAAGAACAATAGCAGCATACCAACATCACAAACATAAAACAAAGCAAGAACATTAAAAGTGATACAGGGTTTCCAGACAAAATGATAGGTATTAACAGCAGTTGTTATATTACATATTGTTGTTTTCAACTACGTTGCTCAGATTACCACATGTAAGAGTGAATGATTGTTCATACCATTAAAGAGAATAAAAATAATTATTAGGTAAAACATTAGATATAGTACAGAGTTTCACTAGACAAGATGGTAGGAATTCACCAATGGTTGTTCCATTGCATACTGTTGTCTTCAAATCAGTTGCTCAGATTATCAGACACAAGCATGCAAAATTGGTTGGAACATAAAAACTTTTAAGGATTAGCTGTTCCTTTCAATAAACCATCAGACACCAGCAGTACAGTTATCCCAGATATATATATATATATACATATATATATCCTTCCTTCTTTCCTTTTTCTTCTTTCCCTCATCCCAGTTTTTCCTTCCTTTGAGCAATATTTTTCCCTTTCATATCACCTATCGTACATTTTGAGTTTTACTTACTCTTTCAGGTTCCTACACCAGGGAGACAATAATGTTTACACATGTGGGTCTAATTTATTTCCCTTATGAGTATGGTCTCTGGTTGCATCCATTTACCTATGAGAGCCTTGGGTTTATCTATTTTATGGCTGCATAATACTCCATTGTATAAAAACACAGAGTCATTTTTTATCCAGTCATCAGTTGATGGGCATTTGGGTTGTTCCCAAGATTTAGCTATAACAAATTGTTTAGAAAGACAGGAAAGGTTTCGGGTAGTTTGACCAAAGTAGGATGTCTATTTTTTGGAGAATCTTTCCATTCTGCCTTCTGTAGCATGAGATTCATCCTTTGAACTCTCAGTGCTTCCTGAGTCACTGAGTTCTCACATCACAGATCCTGCAGAAATAGGGCATTGTCCAGACTTACTTTGAAAAGAGTAAGAAACTTTGTCCTTAGAAAGCCTAAGCAAATACCTCCTTCAAGCTTGCCTCTAAGCCAATCTCTGTGACCAGGTCATTTGCTGACTGGTTTGCTTCCTTTGGGGACCTACAGGTGCGGCCATATAGAGAACAGGCAACGTTTACCAAAGGAAGCCAGGACAACAGTGGAGAAAGAAGGTGAGAAATTAGCAGCTGCTCACTTTAGAGCTATTTTGTGAGATGTAGTTCGCAGAATTAGTCTTAGTAGGTTGGAAAATCTTTGTAAATGCAATGCTTTGAACTCAATAATTATAGTCACTTAGAAAGGTGTAGTCTATAGAAACTTACAGACAATTTATAAAGTATAATCATAATTCTTCAAAACTGAAATGCTTTCACTGAATAACTGCAACTATGCCTAACTGATGAATTATCAAGCAAAGATAATTGTTTCTGAAAATTTTAATCATTTTTATGTAATGAAAACTGGTTTGTATCTTTCAGCATATATTGAAATTCTAGTCACATACTCAATTTCAGCATAGGAAATTTTACAATATAAATTCTATGTTACATTGGAGATAATCAATCATGTTTCAATGTAACCCACATTGAATAGGAGACTTTTATTGTGAGCATTATCATTGTAGTATAGTAAAGTGCATTGTTAATGAAGCATGGGAAAGGAATAATTTCAACTAATAGGCATATATGTCAAATTTCAATTAGGACTAAGTTGGAATCCAAAAAGAGAGATGAGCATATAAATTTAAACCTTTGACCTTCACCATAAAGTACAAGGTCTGAGAGGAAAATTAAATTATTTTGATGTAGCACACAAATTTGAATAAATTAGTGTGTTCTGAAACTCTTTGCCATGACTTTAAGTTGCCTTCAATTTTTGAAAATACTGTGTACTTGCTATTATAACTTTGAAATGTTGCCTCAATTCCATATATTAAAATATTAATGAATAGAAACACGAATTTATTTTATCTCTCCTCTCTTCTGTAGTGTATCAATACATAGAAAACTGCACCTGAAATCCTGGCTGATGAAAGAGGTAAGAGTTGGCAATAATTTCTGAAGAGAATGACGATAATCTTTCGTATTATTAAATATCTAGTTATTGTTCAGTTTCCAATGATGGATATGTGTATTTTGTTTAATTTTCAGTGGTGTAGTTGAATCAGGATCCAAATAGAAGCAACACACTGCATTTGTCTGAGCTCTCTATCTTCTCCCTCAATTTGCTCCAGCCTTTCTCCCTTGCAAACTTTCTGCTGGCAAATTAGGTTCTTTTTCCTGTACTGCTTACCATGTGTTGTTCTGGAATCAGAACAAGTTACCTTTTACAATTCAGATCTGATTATTTCTGTCAAAAACATTCATGGGAGAGTAACAGAGTATAGAACATTTAAAAAAAATCATATTTTATTCCATATCTCAAAGTGAAATGCTCTCAAAATATACAAATACATACTGACATATGCAGACACAAGGGAGATATAAGAACACACACTCACACATGTGGACACAAAGAAGATGTAAGAACACACACACATGCAGACACAAAAGAGCTATAAGAACACACACTCACACATGCAGATGCAAAGGAGCTATAAGAACACACACTCACACATGCAGACACAAAGGAGATGTAAGAACACATGCTCACACATGCAGATGCAAAGGAGCTATAAGAACACACACTCACACATGTGGACACAAAGGAGCTATAAGAACACACGCTCACACATGCAGACGCAAAGGAGATATAAGAACACACACTCACACATGTGGACACAAAGGAGCTATAAGAACACACACTCACACATGCAGATGCAAAGGAGATGTAAGAACACACACTCACACATGCAGACGCAAAGGAGATGTAAGAACACACGCTCACACATGCAGACGCAAAGGAGATGTAAGAACACACGCTCACACATGCAGACGCAAAGGAGATGTAAGAACACACGCTCACACATGCAGACGCAAAGGAGATGTAAGAACACACGCTCACACATGCAGACACAAAGGAGATGTAGGAACACACGCTCACACATGCAGACACAAAGGAGTGCACACACACATATTTGGGGACTCATCTTTCTCAATTCAGCCAAACATTATTTGATATCTCATTTAGGGACTGATTTAAATGGTAAATCTTTTTTCTCAAAGGAAAAAGTAATTTTACTTTGTAGTGTTTCTACTTTTTGCTTTAGAGAAAATATCTTTGGCATCTGACGGTCTCAACTTTTTCACCTTCAGGATGTCCTTCACTTTCAGTTTAAAAGTAGACTTTTGTCCCTGTGTTTAGTCTTAAAATCCCCCTTTCTCTTCTCAAGCCATTTTTCAGACCTATAAGTATAAAAAGCAATTTATTACATCAGAAATGAAATAAAGTACACAGAATTCAGGGATTGAGATTGATGACACGCTGTGTCAGTTCCTCACCTGAGCTGAGGTGACCAAGGTCAAACAAAAGTAAGATTAAACTGATATCCCCCAGATCCTCAGATCTTTTCCCCAAAGAAATGAATGAGCAAGACATGGGGACATTTTAATTCAAATGCCAGCAGATTTAGTAATTTATCTGAAAGCATCAGATACAGAAAATGATCAACAATGTTAAAATAATGTGACATGCTACAGGCAATTGGTAGAACTATTTCATAACTAAAGAGCTCTTTTAGAAGATGAAGGATCTGTTCATTTCACTGGAATAAGAAACACTATGCTATCTGCAGCACACAGGTTTGTCTAGAAGAATGTCAGACACACCACAGGCTTGGTGGGATTTTAACAACATTGGGAAACAAGACGGTGTATGTTACTATAATGGTTCCACAGGCACAATTTTCAAATGGTTGCACCTACAAATTAACAGTATAATGCATTATTTAAAAAATACAAGATTATTGTTACTTTCAAATGACTTTCAGGTGCTTTTACTGAATGAATTTCTTTCTTTTTTCTAGATAAGGAAGCTGAGGCTCAAAGAGGCTATGTTTTGCTCAGTGTCAGGATACCAGTTAAAAGAAGGACCGAAACCAGAGGCTGCGTCTCTCAAGACTATAATGCCGCCTCAGGTATTGATATCATTTTAGTTTTACTTTTTGGAAAAACATTTTTAATTTAATCTAGTACTTCCATTAGTTTGTCAAATAGACACATTTTAAAAAACACTAATGGGCAAAGGTTTCTACTGGCACTTTTAGGAGAAAAGTTACATCAATGTTTATTTTTAAACTAAAACTATGACTCCCCTCATCAGGGGAACTAGTTCAGTCAGGAGGACTCCACATCTTATAACCAAAGTGATACTCTGTGGCACCATGCAGATATTAAGTATGGGAGCATCCCAAACTATATTCCATGGCCTCTAGGAGTGTTGCATGTCTGTATTTGGGATTGTTTCTCTAATGCTACATACCATATAGCTTATTTCAGGAAAGGCATGTCCAATAATAAATGTTATTTAAAGTTCAAATATAAAAACTGTTCCAGAATGGGAACTAGCTTTATCTGATCAGTTCATTGGTATGAAATGAAGATACCATATTCCATTATTCAGGTGATTATACTTATTAGTGCAAAAATCACTTGATGTGCATGATAGGAAGGTTTCTAGCAGATGTCTCTTTGAAGTAGGATATGAAACAGCACATACCTCATTAAACAACACATCAAAAGCATAAAAATGCAACCATTAATCTATATTTCATAATTTCCTCCTAATAACTGGAAGTAAAACTTACTGAACACGAATGAAAGAGCTGTACAAGAAGGTGGTGTTAAAATTCACATATGGTTCAGTCCTTATTTCTTCAAAATGTATCAAACATCTGTTGGTCCAAATTGAATATATGAATGAAAAATGGCTTAACGTATGAATGGTATCATTTTCCAGTAGGAAAGATGACCAGTTCTATTAGTTTATCAAAACAGTGAAGCAGAACATGGAAGGGGAAGGAGGCAAGGAAAGGGCAGGAGAAACGCAATGAGGCTGTGTGAGGTACGTGCGCCAGCCCCACCCAGCGCTGTGAGCACTGCGCACGGCAAGCACGTGGTAATGAAAATAGAAACGAATATAAATGTGTGTATTTCTAAGAATGTTAGATATGACCAAGACAAAAGTATTATCAAACTCAGTTCCTACGTTTCACGAATGAGAAGACTGAGCGCAGAGCAATGAGCTGACTCACACAATTAATCACACTGGCATCTTTGTCGGAATGCAAGCTGTTGGACGCATCTAGTATTCCCGTTCTGGGCCACACTGTTTTGGAAGTATATTTTCTACCTCACAGTGTTTGCAAATTGTTAATATAGGAAAATGCCTTGCATGAGAGATGGCTGTTACTCCGCGGTGCAAGTGGAAGCTGAAGGTGTCCTGAATGCATTGGAGGTAAAAGGGTCGTTACGGTAGGGAAGCTCTTCATTCACTTAATACCTACTGACCTTTCTTTCCTCAGTTACAGCAGACACAGCCTTCACAAAGCTGCGCTAACGCGGGCGTTTCTGTTACGTCCGTCCTCCACAGAAGTCTGGCCTCCTCAGTGGGTGCTGTCTTCCTTAAGACTTTTTTTTTTTAAAGAGCACATTTTCTCAAGTCTGTCTTCTTTCCGCTTCCCTGACATAGTACACTTTCTTTCATCACCGCCATAATGTTGCTTGTCTAAAGATCACTTTCTTTTCTTTTTCCTTTCTCCAACATCTGCCTGTTTGCAACGTCCCGATGGCAAGTTTAGTTCCATTCCATGGTTCTTACCGTTTTTATCACAGTGGACTGTGCGTGGCAGGATACTTGGCCTCCTCCTCCAGTGTCTGTGCCTGCACAGCGGCGCGGCAGACCGCCGCAACTGTGTGAAGCTTCTCGGAGGCAGGCGGAAACGGATTCCACTTCGTGAACAAATGCAATGAACAAGTCATATTTTTGCAATGAATCTCTAATCACTTACTTTTGGTTCTCAGTTTTCTCTAAAGTGTATTTATCATTTTCTGTAGAGGAAAAATAGTTTCCAAGATTTTAATAGAGTTTAACCAGTTATTGTGATACGTTTGAATGACACACATTTATGCACTACTGAGATGAACTTCTTCAGTGGAAAACCTCACTTGATCATCCGTGATTGTTCAAGTTTTCCTGTACACTAATGTGAGCTTTTATTGTTACTTACACCTTGTTAGTAGCAGACTTTGGTGCAGAAATGACCAATGCACAGACCATTTTAGTTGCAGAAAGAGCACCCATGCAAATATTTTTATTTTATTAAAAAATTCATGATGTCAATATTGGTACCATCGTAAAATTTATATTTTCATATAACACCAAGATGCAAACAAAACACAAGAAGAGACATTGTTTAAAAAATGTTATCCACACATAACAGTTAATTTTAGAGGTCTTGCAATCTTACTAACATGTATAAACTATAAATTCTCCTAACAGAGGTAGTAAATCAAATAACTGGAAATGTTCTCAGAAGTTCTTATTCTAATTTGTATGAATAAAATTGTATTATTATGAACAATCGATAATTATTAGTTATACAGTTCACTACACACACATTGTCTGCAGTGTCTGCTCAATTTATTTCTGTACCAGGAGAGAGAATTTTACCAGTGTTATTTCACCCACTTCTTCCTCTCCCGCCTGCCCTCTGTGTTCCAGATACTGCCTACTGCCGGCCTTCCTTGTTTCGATGAAGCAGTTGATGGTTTTCTCATTTAATTATGCAAATGTAGACTTTAAAATATTCACTAAGATTCTGGATACCTCAAAATATGGCTATTTATTATAAAGTGCATATGTTATTCAGGAAAACAGAACAAACAAATCATTAATAGCATTATTTACATCTTGAGTAGATTCCTCCTCTGTTGGATTTTGCAAATTGATACTGTTGCTTAAAGTGACTTTATTAAAAACTTAAAGCAACAGAGATGTCATGGCACTGCTGTCACCACTGGACTCAGTCTAAGGTGACTGAGTCCTGAGAAAACAGTGCCAAGGAACAGTTATCAGTGTGCAACAGGCCTGCTTAAATTTTCTTATTTCGTGTGCATCAACTGATCTAATTTTTATGTTTATGACTTTTAAACAAATATTAGCGTCACTTTGCAGGTGAAGAAACTGAAGTGCAGAAGAAGTAAATGGACAGCCCAATATAGCACAGTCTCTGTGTGAAAGACCCAGAGTCAAAGCCAGGATGTTCATCCTTTTAACCATCTCCTAAACGTGCCCCTTTGAAGAAAAAGTGCTTTCACTACTACCTAGGTAGAAAAGCGCTCAACAAACCCAGAAATAATTGAATGATTATTTTAATTAGGGTTTTTAAAAAAGTAGCTTAAAAAGAAAATTATATAGATAAATCTGACTTCTTACAGGACTAATAGATTCATAGCCACACTTCTAATGTTCAGCTTTTAAATATAAGAATGTCACCAAGTTAAATTTGTTCTTTCAGGAGAAATTATTTAAATATTTAGGTCCATCTAAGTAAGTTACTTATCTGAAATTTCAAACACATGAAGGTTCCAATTTTATAAGTAAAGTTGTAATTTTAGGTAGATTTTATCTCCAGGTTAATGGAGTAATTCATGGACATACACTGGACAGCGTGAGGTGGTTTTGTGTTCAAGCAGAGAGTGTTATTTGGAGAGACAAAGAATAAAAGAGTGTAACACGTGGTCCAAGAACTGTATATCAGCTATATACAGGGCTCAGACAGGAGCAGAAGGGCAGAAAGGGAAGCAGATAAGGCTTTGGGGGAACCAGAGAGGTGCCCAGGACACCTGGCAGCTCCAACTTGTTGATTTGCAAAAGATAAACTCATTCTATCCAAATTTCATCATTCAAGAGATGCCCAATACCTAGATTTACACAGACCACATTTTTAAGTTCAAAACTCAGCCATGAGTCTGATTACTGGCAAACTCCCAGTGGGCCAACCGGAATGCACCTGCTTGCTAAGTGAGGCGCAGCAACTGGGCCTCTGTGTAATCACCGCAGCGATTCCTGGTGAAAAGTGAAGGATGCAGGTATGGACTGAACAAAGGAGGCCATTAGAAAGTCTGAATTTGGAATCAGTGGACATCAAGATGCTTAATCCAAAAAAGGAGCATTAGTGCTTACATCAAAATAGACTTGCTGAACTTACTTTCACTGATAGTGAAATTTATCCCTTAAAATTATTTGATGTGTATTTTTCATATTCTTCAGGGGAAGTTTGCTAGACAAGGCAATGATTCTCATTAGTTTATAATCAGCCACCTGAATCATTATCATTCTCAATACACTGAAAGTAAGTTTTTGGACATCTATCATTTGGGAAAGTTTTGATATGAGACCATAAATATGAAAATCCATCACAAAATTGAAACCAACTACGGAGCTGGAAATTGACAAGGGAATCATGATTCACAAATACATATCTCATTGCAAAGGTGTTGACAGAGTGGTGGTGAACGCACAGACATCACTCACAGGACGAAATTATTCTTCTGGAAAAGTGCTGGCTCCCAGAGGCAATAAAGCCGTTGCTGGAATAGAGTTTTACAGGATTGTCTCTCATTGCTGAGACAAAATACCTGGCACCCAAAATTATGGAAGGAAAGGTTTATTTAGCTCACAGTTAGTGGAGGCTTCAGTCTGTACTTTGCTGCCTCCAGAGCATAGCACATGGTAGAGGGCAAGGGCTCATGGCGGAAAATAGCAAAGCAACAGGAGCGAAAGGGAGGAGTGGTGGCCAGCAGCCTCCTTCTCTCCCTTACACATGCAAAACTACCTGCCCCAGGGTTGGCGTAGCACTCACATCTGTAATCCCAGCATTAGACCATGGATGGGTCACAAACTCCAGAAGCCACCCCAGGACTGCATGAGGTTTCCGGGGGACATCCAGGCACAAACCACAACAAGGATCAACAGGCATTCTCCAAGCTCACAATAAAGAGAATACTGAATGATGCAAAATAACATGCAACACTGGGCCATAGTCCCTCATCTGAGTTCAGTAATTTTTAGTTAGTTGCATCCTAGCCTATTAATTAAAATAATTCCTCCAGTGAAGACAAATGTTAATTTTAGAGCTAATGGATAACACCTAATTATTTTTGGTGAAATAACTTACAAAATGTTGTTTAAAAGGGTAAAATATGTTTATCTGCATATTTTTAAGCTAGCTTTTAAAAATCTCATAAATTAATACAACCCAGCTAATTCATTGGAACAGAGTTGTTCTAAAGTGTTAGCTGGACGTGTTCGGCTCCTCACTCCTGGTACCATCTCGGACTCTTGACTCACTCTCCTGTTATATCTGGGCCCTGTAGTGCTTGGTTGTTTTCTCTGACCATTATGGATTTGAGCATTTTCATATGATCTGTGCCAACTCCTATGCTATATCCTTTTTTATGTATTCATTGGTTTTAATTACATAATCTTCCTAGGTTCCCCATCCCCGAAGACTCAGTACTCAGTTAATAGAGTAGGAGGCAGATGTCCAGAAGGGACGCAAACAAATGCACTTTGCATATGGGTCACACATTGGTGAGATAAACACACTCATGTTGGAATCACTTCTGGAAACCATCATAAATTATTAGGTTGTGTTGCTATGGCATTGCTTAGAATTATTGCATTTTGTAATAACAAGTTCACATGACTTTTGAGAGTAAGGTTTATTTCTTTACATCTCTTTTTAGCTTCTACTTTTTATTTAAGTGAAATTCTTTCCTTGTTCTCCAATGGATCGTATCAGTGCTACACCAAGCTTTTAAAAGAGAAGGAAAACATTGCTCTATTTAACTGGTGCCACCTTTTGGGATGAGAGACTCTTGTCACTGACCCCTCATGTGGAAATTCAGCCTAAGACCGAGTTAAGAAATGGACTGATACTTATGGGATTTTTGTGCTTTCCTGGCAGGTGCCTATCCCAAGCCTGGCACTGTAGGTGTTTAAGTCTGTTGGCTTCTTACACAGAATGCAAGGGTGCTATCGGTTGCAGGCCATTTGTGTAGGGACCTGTTTTTTGTCCCTTGCACTCCACTAGGTCCTGATGATCAGTTTGGTAAAGTGAAGTATTCAGGCCCCTTGGTATGTTAACTCACTGAAACCCCACTTTTGGTTTTCTTCAGGCTAAGTGTTTAGGACCTGCGCTCTATTAGCCTCACGTCTTCTATCTTTTGGCTTCAGTGAGACCAAAGAAATAGAAATCTGTGAAATGTAATAGTGACAAGTTAAATAAGAACCTGTATAATTCAGGGACTCCCTGGGTGTGGTGGCACATATCTGTATAATTCCACTACTTGGGAGGCTGAGGTAGGAGGATCTCTCTAAGTTCCAGGCCAGCCTGAACTACATAGCAGATCATGACTCCAAAATTAAAAACCAAACCAAACCAAGCCAAACCAACCAAAACATTCAAGAATTAACTCTGGTCTTGTCAGAAGAATGCCTGAGAAAGTGAGACTTTGAATTAAACAGTGGTCAGCAGGGAAGCTAAGCAAGAGAGTCATTGGCAAACAGAAGATAAAAAGGCACAAGAGAAGGAGTGGATGTGAGCTTTCACAAAACTTTCATGGGTAAAAGCATTAAAGGAGGATGAATTTGAGAAATAAAAGGAGAAATTAGACAATTCCAACCATAGTTTAGACAGAAATGATCCAGACTTAGAAGACATCTCCTTTTTAATAAAAAATTGAACCTTGATTCTGATTTGTATACAAATCTATTACTTTATTCAGTTTTTAAAACATGATACATACAGTTGCTTTGAAAGTTTGACTTTCATTTCAGCATAAACACATAGAAATCAAGATGAGTCACTTTTTGACAAAGTCTTCCTCTGGCAAATATTCTCAGTTTTGATATTCTTTTGAGAAGCTATTTCCTCTGACCTTTTCACCCACTGTCATCAGACATTTGATACTTATTTTACATGACATATTTAAGTTTGTTAAGAGGAAAACAGTTTTAACAAAGCATGTGGGAATGCACAGCCAGCCAGGAGTGGGGCACAGACTTCCCGTCCCAGGTACTTGGGATGCTGCGGGAGGACAGTCGTTGAGCCCACAAGTCTGAAACCAAACACAACTGGCACACAATAGTCCCATTAGAAGAAGAAAGGTTAGTGCAGGCATAATTATTATATAGCGGTAATGTAGGAAGCCAATTTCTTAATGTGATTCTTTCTTCATAAACATATTTAAAAATTCTAAATATTTCTCACAATAACATTCCAAACCTCTGGTGGAGTAGAATTTTTAAAAGTAGCAAGTTTTTTTTTTTCCTTTGACCATATGCACATTTATTTAACACTAAACCAGAGGGAGAACACGGAAAATATACATAGTAGGTTCATTTGTATAAATCACAAGAAGCATTTAATGGCAAGCCATCTTTGATATATAGGTGACAATAACAAGAATTGTGGAAAATAATTCTATGGTAAATAATATTTGTTCTCAAAATAAACCCACGTATAAACTACAAAATAAGCTGTGGAATACCCACAGGGAACTGCGTACCACGCACCAAAGCAGCCATTATTACCTCATTAATCTTAATTTCTTTCTACCTAAGAAATTTCAGGGTCCCTTATAGGAGGCTGCTTTGTTTTCCACAGCAATATATCCTGTGCAGCTTTGAGGTCACAAGACAACAAGCGCATATCCGGCATTGGCCCTGAGCTGTCTGCTGTCACAGCCTTCTCTGCAGCACATGACAGACAAGCGGGCATATTGATTTCACCCATATAATTAAAATGATTGCCATTAAAAAGCAATACTATGAAACTCATTGCCGAAAGGACATGGTAATAATTATAGGTCCTTTTGTGTTTCACTTTATCGGCATAATGGATTCATGATGAGAAGAAACATCGTGGCTGCTGGTGCGCTTCTGCTAATATGCTTATTCTGAAATTTTATGCAATTAAATTTATTTATAAGCCTTTATCCATTTGTTTCTATTTAAACTCATTTATTTAATGCAATATTTGCGTTCACTTAATGTACTATTTCCTTATATTAATTCATCCAATGTAATGGCTGTATTTTCTTCTGTTTTGGAAAAGCAGCTGTAAATGTCTTGCATGATGCTTGCTGTCAGGAAGAGAGATACCATGATCACAAAGTGCTCCGACAGAAGGAAGCGCTCACTGCCTCTTCTCTGGGTCATGTTTTCTCAGTTTTGCCTGTGGAGTGAGGCTCACTGCAGAGCTGGGACATGGGGAAGGTCCCCGCGGCCATCCCTGATGTTCACATGTGCAAAGGAACAAAAGGTATAAGTTGAAAGGGAAGGAGGATCCTACTGTAACACACATTTCATTTTACTTTCTTATCACCAGTACCCATTCCAAGGTTAGTGAAATTTTTAAATTCACAAGCCTGAGTCTCTTCTTCTTTTATTTCTGCAGGACAGGCTCTAACATGAGAAGGAATGAGTTAGAAGGCTCAGATTTGATTAATCTGAAAACTTGCAGGCAACTTTCAGAGATGCCTGTTTGCCAGTTTTGGTAAAGCTGTGTGCAAGACTGGAGCAGATGTGTGACAAGCAGTGGAAAAGCCAGAAGCAAGAGTAATGACTGTGAGCTCCTACCCGCATCAAGGGATGTAGGACGGAGCAGGATGGGGACCCTTTAGCAAGGCTCACGCCCAGTAACGTGCAAGGACCACCTCCAGATTAAAAAGAGGTAAGACTGACGAGCTGGGGCGTGGAGTAGCGGCGATGAAGGGAGCTAGTCTGGTAGGAAGTGGGACGGTTTTGTTGTTTTATTTTTTCCTTCAAGAGTAGGTTTGGGTATCCTGGCTGAAGCTACAGCCTGTTTCCAACACCAGGAAAGAACACAGAGAAGTGTGAATTATGGATGATCCTTTTCCTCTGTTTTAACCAAAGCCCCTCATGTGAATCTTCACATCAGGGAAAAAGCCCCTTTGCTTTGGAAACAGAATCGGCATGGAAATCAGACTCAAAGTCAGCCTACCAACCCGAGCAGCTAGTGCTGGAAAGCTAGTGATGCAATAAACATGCGCCCTGCTTTCCAGAGTGCTGGGAGGTGGGAAGGGACCTTGCTTTGTTCCTTTATCTTAAATACCCCTCTGGTAAATGCTGCAAATGAGCGTCAGAGTATGTGGTTTACTTTCCTGTTCACGTTTTACTTTTCACTAGTATGTGCCGGCAGTAGGTAGCAACTACCTCCACCCTTGCAAGTCGGCGCCTGTGGCCGACACATCTGAGTTCTTTTGCTTCTCTTCTCCCCTCTGCTTTTCCCCAGCTCCATCTCTTGGCTCTCGTTGCTTTTGCAAAAGATCTATCTTCCTATTTCCTGTTATCTACGTTATGTTTTGGTGTTTATTTATATTTTGTGGTTCTCACACAAGTGCAACTATGTAATATTGAAGCCCGTGTGTCTGATTCCTTTCATCCAGCATGATGGAGTCAAGGTGCATCCATTTTCGTATGAGGGATTCAAGTTTTACGACTTGGAAAGACATCAGTGGAATTCAAGCCCTTGTCAGTCTTATTCTGAAATACTTTCACTTCAGGTGCCTCTAAATCCTAATCAGTGATTTTCTCAGAAAGGCTTTACATATAAAGAAATAGCGGGAATAGGTATCTATCCAGAATCTACTTGCACTGGCCTCTGGGCTATGTATTAGAAATAAAAAAGAAATAAGACTGCACTTACCCTTGTTAACCTCAATAGTTGGCAACCAGCAATTATCTACCTCAGGCCTTGCAGTGGAGTCCTTCACCTGGCCTCCTTCTGCATAGGGGTCCTGCGGCTCAGGGAGGCTAACTGACTTATGCACAGCAGACATCACCCGTGTTTCTTCACCATCGTTCTCCAGTGGTGATTCTAGTGGAATAAAACAAAATTATGAATGTACTTTTAAAAATTTTGAATGCCAGGAAAAAAGGGAAGCTCACTTGAGCAGGGCTTGAGAACAATTCACAAGGACCTGATTCTCTGGACAGTTTGCCCTCTCCTTGAGGGCTCTGTGCAGAGGGCATTTCACTCCACTCCTTCTTCTGCTCAGGAAGCCTTGCTCTTCATTTCTTCCCACATGTCTTCATTCCTTCATTTTATTTTAATGCTGATATTATTTGAGATTTTCTTTCATTTTGCTTACTCCCTTCCTCACTCTCAAATGAAGCCACATCATCACTAGGCAGGGTGTCTGCTGTACTAATACTAGTAGACACATACAATCTGGAAAAATAAACATTTCCCTAGAGTGAAACATTTTTCTGTTCAAGGAATTTTGAAAACTAATTTTAAAAGCAGTAGGACTCAGAAAGACCTTAAATAAATGTAACATTATAGTCATGTAATGAGTTGTTTTACATTTAGGAAGTAGAAAATAGATGTTTGGTTGTTTTATCTTGCAATTTTCTAGTATCCACCTGCCAGTGAAGAGTTACAAAAACAAATAAAAAATGAAAGAATTCAGGATGGACTTCTGTGTTTGGATACTTTCATAAGTAAATAACTCTAGGGAATCCTAAGTCTATCGTAAATAACCATGGCACAATTACTGTGTTTTAGTACTATGAAAAATATCTTTAGAATTCTCATTACTACACTTTGCTTTTTTAAAAAACATATAGTTCTCCCATGATAGGTGTGAGTGATTGGCTGTAGGATCTCCGTGGATACCAAACTCTGTGAATATTTAAGTCTCCTATAGAAAATGGGGCAATATTTGCATATAACCTACAATATCCTCCCATTTTCTTTAAACCATTTGTAGATTACCCATGAATATAGCATAAATCCCATGTAAAAAGTTGTTATACTGTGCTCTGTAGAAAATATTGACAAAAATAATCTGTACACGATAAGCTCAGATAAAATGCTTTTCAATAGTTAGATTCTCAGGATTTGAATCTGTGGGTTGAAAACCAGTAGGTGGGGAAGACCAACTGTATAATTTAAATTTGCTTTCACAAAAATGTGTAAATAAACATAAAAATATGGTTTGTTTTTATACTCATAAATATTTTCCTTTAATAAAAATTAAAATCATGGATGACTTCTTCAAGAAAGTCAAGGACTTCAAACCACGTGTTATCTTACAATCAATGCTCAAACATGTTTGTCCATGTCTTTGGATTTTCTATTTTCTATTCATCTTTGCATATTACACACATTGTTCTTTTGGAAACTTAGCACAGTTAGCAAAACTCGTGGGAACGTCTGCTCTCTGCGTGTTAACATGCATGTACATATGTATTTCATGTTTGGAATTATAGTGTAGAAAGATTATGGTGAATAAAATTTTTACTTGTTCCTGCTTGAGGAATCTGGGATACAGTGCCAGTTGAGAAGATAAATAAATGAATAGCCAATGTTTTTTTTACTCTTCATAGCTGTCTTGAAAACCATAAGGAGCTATAATTATGTTTTCAGAAATATAAGTGATGAATGGAATTTCTTTGTGCTTACTTAATATTTCTATTGGCAAGTCCATGATAGTGGATTAGAATTATTCACCTATTATCTGTGTGACAGTCTTCAACATGTAGGGAGATTAAAATGGAACCTAGTTACAAGTGGAAAAATTATTATACATGTTGTAGTAAAGCAAACTTTAAATTGCTTGCAGAAAACTGTAGTTATTTTCTGTTTTTAATACCAAGTGACATTTACTTCCCCCCAAAGTTAAGAGATATTATCTATATTGGTGAATTATTGATAACTTCATATGCAATTGTGTTGAAATTTTTCATGTGTAAAAATGTCTCACATATTTCCTTGCAAATCCTAATTTTCTTCATTTCTCAGACAAACTATTCTCTCTCATCAAGTCTATCCTGAAGGCTGTAAATAGTGAATGTAAAAGTTGAGCACTTGATAAAAAGATTTGGGCAGTTTAATTTCTCAAATGAGCACATTAATTTGTTTGTATACAAATGAATAACATGCTACTTTATGGGAAATGGCTTGTAAAAATATCAAATATCCAGTATGAAACTGAACCCCTATGTGACAAGGATTTTGGCTTTTCTTCCTGTTATTTTCATATTTGCACAATATATTTAGTTCTCTGTCATTCTCCCAAACTAATGCTACATTATACAATGCAGAAAAGGATAAAAAATTTTAAGTTGATGAATTATTAAAGCATTTAGAGGAATAACAGAATCTCTGATTTCCATTTGCTTCTGTTCCGAGTTTTGCCTCTGGGGGTGTTTCAACTTGAAAGTGGTTGCTGAGGAAGGGAATTATATTGGTGGTGAAACTCAGAGAAAAATGCAGTTGTTTTATACAAACTTTTTCTCAGTCTACAAGTTTACTAAAGATAGATTAGGGTAAATATGAAGGCAAGACATTCTGATTTTGAATAATGAGAATACTATTTGAAATCTTGATCCACAGACGAAGTATGGTCCCTGTGTCTTTACTTGTGGGTCTTAGGTCTTAACGGAGACAGCAAGAGCTACACGTACTTCACCTGCGTGTGTTCTCAGGCACACACAGGCTCTATAAGTATTCCTGTGTGCAGCTGTTTGTGTCCATGTTTAGTTAAGGCTGGGTGTGCAGGGGTGACCTAAACCCTCAATTTATACCCGGTCAGTAATACTAAGATTCTCACTGCTCTGTATCCTCCAACCCTCAGAGTGAATAACCTGCTTTTCACCATCTGTGATCTTTTGTGGGTTTGATTCCAATACGCACATGTAAGTGTATATGGTTTCAGCGCTGCTAATCCACCCCATGGGGTGCTCTCTGCATCACCTCTGTTACACTACGTGTGCAGCGGCTTCTCTCACCCACATTAGTCTCTCAGGTTCTGCTCACTTCCAGAGTCACTGAGATGACCCCGTTCAGTGATGTGGCTTGGTCCCTTTGTTCTGTGGTTAAATTTTCATGTTCGTTTTCCACCTTGAGGTCCTCCAGCCTCCTAAATGATTTAAGATATTTTTCATGTTATGTTTCATTCTTTTTTCTGTAGAGCTCTATAGGATTTGTTAAATTCAGGTTGATGTGTTTTCACGAAAATTTCATGCAGAATGAGCTTTGCCACCGTGGAAGTAATCATACACGATTCAACTATTCACCCCTCAGCTCTTTCCTCCTGGAAACCACTGGTAGGTTTTACAATGTCTATTGGTTTGCTTGTGTTCAGAATGCCATCTCATTGGAATATCTTTTCAGACTGACTTTTTTCACATAGACATGTATACATCTATTTAGATTTGTTTGGGTATTTGTATGGTTTTAGAAATCATGTTTGTTGCTGAATGATATTTCATTGCATAGGTGTGCCACTTTCTCCATCTACCTGTTCCTGAGCTTCCTGGTTGCTTCCAGTTTTTAGCACTTATAATTATATGTGCTACTAGATCCTACTTTCAGGTTTTTAAGTGGATATTATTTTAAACATACCTTGGCTGAGTACCTAGAACCATGACTGGTGGATCACATAGTAAAACTAAATTGAACTTTGTAAAGAAAATGGTCACATTGTCTATTGTACTAGCTTGTTCTTTAGCACAATATTAAATAGAAGTATGGAAAGAAGATGTCTCTCCTCTGTTTTCAAGAATCTTAGTGAAAGTGTCTAATCTGACCATTCGATATGCTAGTTAAAAGTCTTTGTAGATGTTCTTCATTAAATTGAGGACATAACCATGATTTTTATTAGGAACTTGTGTTGGACTTTACCAGTGCTCTTTATGTATTTATTAGTTGATGCTATCATATGAGTTTTGTTATTCATTCTGTTGATGTGATATATTAAACCAATTGATATTTGAATGTTGAACCAATCTGCTTACCTAGAATAAATATTACTTAGTCTTGATATTCAATTTTTCTTATAAATCATTGTGTTTAATAAGCTTCTGTATTATTTTGCATCTAAATTTATGAAGATGCTGATGGGTGTGAGGGTCATGTTGGCATTCCAGACTGGGTTAAGAAGCATATTCCCTTTGATGTTGTGTTTTGGAAAGTGTTGTGGAGTTTGTATTTTTTTGTCTCCACAAAGGTTTGGTAGAATTCACTCATGAAAGTAGCACAACTTGGTACTTAATTTTTTGGATGCTATTAATTATTTATTCCAATTTCTGTTAATCAGGATAAAGTTATCTGTTCTCATGTGAATTTTAATAGTTTGAGTCTTTTAATCAATTGATCTGATAAACCCAAAATGTACAATAGATATTGTGAAAGAGAAAGAAATTGCTCAAAGGGAAGGAACAACTGAGATGAGGGAAAGAAGAAAAGAAAGAAGGAAGGGAAAATATATATGGATATACAAGGACTGCTGGAGTAATTGTACTGCTGATACCTTTTGGTTTATTGAAAGGAACAGTCAATGCTTCAATTTTCTGACCAGTTTTGCAGCTTATATCTGGAAATCTGAACAATTAATTTGAAGACAGCAATATGCAATAAAACAATCATTGTTGAATTCCTACCATCTTGTTTAGTGAGGCTTTGTGTCATTTCTAATTTTTTAAAATAATTTTATTCTCTTTAACTGTTTGATCAGTCCTGCATTCTTACATCTGGTAATCTGAGCAACTTCCTTCAAGATAACAATATGTAGTATGACAGCCATTGTTAATTCCCTATCATTTTGTTTCGAAATCCTGTATCATTTGTATTGCTTTGTTTTTGTCTGTGTTGTTATTTTGTTATTGTTTTTTACTCTTTAAAATAAAAAAAAATGATCTGTTTCATCTGAATTAGAAATCATGGTGCTAGTGTTACCCATGCTATCCTTTCACTATGCTTTTAAAGGAAGGGCTGGCTCTTCTTATCTGAGACTGGTCATGTTATCTTGCTTTTCTTGATTAGCCCACTAGTGTTTTGCTATAGTCATTGGATTTGCTTCTTTCCTTTCTTCTTCCTAGTTGTTTCTTGACTAGGCAGCGAGTGGTATCTTAGTTCCTTTGTGTTGCAGTAACAAAATACTTAAAAGTGGGTAAATTACAAGAAGCATAGAATTTTGCTCACGTTTATGGAGACTGAAAAGTACAAGACCAAGTTATCCGCAGGTTTGATGTTGTTTGAGGGACAGTTCTCTACCTATAAGAAGATGACTTGTTTCTGCATCATCCAGAGAGAAAAACCCTTCCCATCATAGAAGGGAGAGAAGAGCAAGAATAGACCTTGTTCTGTGGGAGCGCTTTCAGAAGACCACTCGGATCTCCGCTGGGTGACGAGGTGCCTCTGTGGCCTGACCAGCTGCTAAGGATGCTACCTCTCAGTACCATCGCCTTGAGGTTTAAGATCCAACATTTGAATTTAGGAGAGACAGGCACATGCAAATCATGGCGCATGGATATTTCAGGAGGTTACTACTACTGGAGGTAAGCATTGTACAAAGGAAAGCCTACGTGTTAGGTACCTTCTGTTATCTTAGCAGCAACACTGAATGCCTATTTATTTCATTGCAACAAACTTCACAGTCTGAGTTTGTGAACAAAGGTTTATTTCTGGTACTTTCTTTGGTTGTGTCTTGTCTAGGAAGAAGGACAAAATCATTGCATGCATTGGTACATTTGCAACAGCAGTTTGGGGCAAGTCCTGCACCATGTGCACCACCAGGCAGGAAACTGAGGTAGTACTGAGATTGGTGCACACAGAGTGGAGAGCAGCATACAGTGGTCCTACCTTAGTGCAGTGAGAGAATTTGTCGGAGATATGGTGCTTTGGAAATACTGAGAAGTGGTGAATGGTTGAGTTTGTTGGTTAAAGGTCTGAAAGGAACACGACACATAATCAGAGATTGAGCAATCTGCAAATAGAGTTGTGAGCACAAATGTAGATATTTTTGTCTCACATTAAAGCTTTATTCGAGAGAGATACTTAGTAACTAGGTGGACCAGATGACTCCTCAGGGCAACGCAACACCTGCTAGCAGCTGCGCACCATCATATATGATGCCAGCTCCCAGGACTGTAGAATGCACTGGTTAAAAAAAAAAGGATCATCTATTGGCTAAAACAAGAAAAGGGCATAATATTTGTACATTTTTTTTCTGTCCAGTACCCATAAAGATGCCTTTTGTAATTTTCACTTAGAAAAAAATTTAGCATACATTTCCCATAAATATTATGTAAAATATTTTTACACACAATAATTGCCTCTTCACAGTATCATGAATAATGTTCTGTGGTGGGCTAAGTAAGCCCTGGGTCCGTATCAAATTGAGGGAGACTCAACAGGGATGACAGGGTGAGAACCAGCAAATGCTCTTTAGCTTGAAATTGAGTGACTCTCTGCTGAAATGAGCATGCCAGATTTCTTGCCATGCATTATATGTGTCCAACACGTCAGAATATAAGTCCAGATGCTGCTCATGACTTGCTAGACTTACCTTTAATCTATTAATTAAACCTTGTATAATCTGTGAAATATAGGATGCTTTTAGCTGTTCTGCTCTACAGGATTTAAGTTCTAAAATGACTAAATTCCGATCTACCAGCCATCCAATTAATTGTGTTTTTGCACTAATCAGGTGCTTTGCCGATTTTTCTGGTTTCTCCACTAATTCCTGAAAGAGAAATTGTAATGAAGATTTTTATGTCTGGATACAGTGACTAGGAAGATAATCTCCCCAGCAGCTCATCAAGTGAGAAAAAAAATGATCAAGTTTTTAGAAAGTAATGACTGGATTTCTTTCTGTAGCTGCTAGCTTTCAAACTTTGATAAACCTTACATGTGTTTACTGTCTGTGACCATGTGAGTCCTTTAGCAGTTTGACTTTTCAAATATTTTGACTCTGTTTCATCAGATATGTGACCTCCGATAAAGAGGCCTGATCTTAGTCCCTGTATTACACAGTAGCAAATCTTAGGTCTTTATAAAAATAAATGTAAAGTTTTAATATTTTATTTATTCATCCCAATGGCACCTCAAGTAACATGTGAATAAATTCCTGGGACAGATAAGAGTGACTATAAGAGATTAGATGACTATATTATTTGTACAAAATGAAGCTAAAATAATGATTGTAAGTGATATGATCCATTTCAGAAGTTATATTTACTATTAAATTGTAAAATAAAAGAAAATATGCTCAGACATATATATATATAAAACACACACACACACACACACACACACACACATATATATATATATATATAATATCTAAAACATATAGAATATGTATGCCTGCAAGATGCCTGTCTTCTCTAAGTAATGTTTCTGGCTGTTGGAACTTAGTTTTTCTCTTTTTTCAATAACTTTGAGCAACAATATTTGCACATGTGGAAAAATTAATCTACATAAGTTTTAAACTCACCTGAATTCTGCAGTTAGAATTAAGAAATCAAAGATATAGCTGGAAAATGTGGGGGAACTTCTAGTATATAAGAAAATTTGTATTTTAATAATTTTCATATAAGGAGGCATTTACACTTATGTAAAAGTAAATTTTCTTGAATTAAATAAAATACATGAATAGAAACTACTTAAAATGGGAAAAATAAGCAAAATAAGCTTAACATTTTTCATATTTACCCTGTTTCATCAGTATTTCTGGGGGCTCAGTTGAGATGTGCAAGTGTATTTGGAACAGAAGTTGGATGAAGACAAAGGACTGATGAACAGAGGTTTCTCTTTTATAGAGGAAGATCTACAGATAGCCCAGCGCTTCTCAGGTTACCAATTTTGAAAAGCCAGGAAGTAAGATGATACAGTTGGTTGTTAGAGTCCAGACTTTGCGGACTGAGTCCCCTGCCCCTGCTAACATGGAACTCAGCGCCCCATCTTAGCTGTGGCTGCCGGCTCCTCCTGTGTAGCCTCTCAGCTTTTGTTTCTTAGGCCTCAATCTGTGAAGAAGAAATAGGTTTGGGGTGACATCAAAGAACTTTTTCTTAGGATACTTATTCTTAGTGTTCTAGCCTTCTCAGTATCTCCCATCTTCAAGTGAAAGTTTGCTTATTCATTTATTTATATTTTGTTTAGATTCTTTTCCTGCTACCTGTTTCTTTGTGGAAGGGATGATTTGCAAATGGCTAACTTACTACTATCAGAATATATCAGATGTTGCAGGTGAATTTCAGTAGATTCATGATTGGCCAGATATGTCACTTCTAGGGTTGCCCTGACCCAGTCCAAATATAGAGATGGATGTCATGCAGACTGAGCTGAAGAGAAAGGAGACGAAGCAAAGCTTGACACATGAAGGGGCAGCTGAACACTTACCCCCGTGAGACACACAGGTTCCCAAAATCTCAGTGACACCTTAGAACTCTCCTCAATAGCATCAGTTATGATGCTTAGGTAACATCACAATGTAAAATACCTATGATAAGTTAACATTCCATGCAAAATTTAAAATAATGGATTTGTATATATATAAAATTCATGTTCTATATAAAAGTTGACTGCATTTCATATGTTAGCTATTGCTTATATTGCCAAATCACACTAGAACTCAGTCTCTGAAGGAGAGCAAAATAGAGGCCATAGACAATGACCTTTCTCCCCCAAGTAGGCCAGGGGTGGCAATGCTCTTTACAGTTCCTACCTTGGTGTGTGTCAGGCTCATGCAGCTCGTAACACCAGACCCCTGCCAGGCAGTAGGACAAACGAGCACCAACACACGTTTTTAAGTCTAAGAATGCTGTGCTGGTAATTTTGGATGGATTTGGAAATCACACTTCTCAAAGCTTTCATGTTATTGATTCAAAAATTTAAAAGAAATCAGGATCTGTGTAAGCCACCAGACTTTTGCTGTTAATTGTTGCTGAAAATTCAGAAAAAATGAACTAGTCTTCATTTTTGCATTAGAAATTCTTAAATTTTAATATTATTTTAAGAAGAAGAGTCTTCTTGTCTGTAAGTTTCATTGATCTTGAGAGTAACAACAAAAACAACAACAAAGTCAAATAATTTGACCACTAGCAAACCTGGAGTTATCAACAACAACGAAGCTTTGCTGGCTCCTTCTGACTCTCCCTATGGTGTTTAATGAACTTCTGTTGGGACTATGGGAGTTTCTGACCAAAGTGAACCTTAAGGAAGACGCTGTGGATGTGAGAGCCTGTTCTACCTGTTCAATGTGCAAATCAAATTGCTACCAATTGTACTAACTTCTCCATCATAAGATCTCACTATTCACATAAGATAGGTCACATCGATTCTAACTCACAACCTTCTCTATGGTTCATTTATTCTCAGAAAATAAAAATGAAAAATTTTAAGAAGCACTTTACTTCTTTTTTTTTTTAGGACTTTGTTTTTTATTTATTTATTTTTTTAAAGTAAAAGAATGAAAACATATTAACAGACAACTACTTACAAAGTAGCACAAGAACAGTACAATCAAAACTGAATTACAGAGAAGGCAACATGGAATTAACAATGATGGTTGTATTACATACTGATAACTTCGAAGTGTATACTCAGGAGAACAAATATAGACATGCAAGATTGATCAAACAACTAATCATTAACTGTTCCTTACAATACAGTGACATATGTCAGTTGTACAACCATGTTAGCCATCCTGCATATACATACATACATACATTATTATCCCTTCCTTCCTAAGAATTAGGACTTTAAAACAAGGTTCATAACATGCCACATTCAGAAAGTAAAAAATAAAAGAAGTACAATATATAAAATATTGGGGAAACAAGACCAAAACTATGCATAATTGGCCTGGAAGAGAGAATAGCTATATGCTAAAAGATTAGAAAACTTAAAAAGTGAAATAAAAGCATAAATTTCTCAACTCTTGGGAAAAATTTGTATATTCTGTTATACAAGATATTCTGAATTGCATTCTAATGAAACTAGGTGTCCTAGTGCGAGAATTCTAAAGAAAAGATCCCAAGATGAGGGTCTGAGGGCCAGCGTCCACCAAATTTCCAACACCCAGGAGCCAACTTTTACCAACAATAATGTAAGAAAGTTTGAATGTGAATCATTCTGCAATTGAAGCTTTAGATAAAGCTGACACTGCAATATAATAGTTGTTTTGTGAGACACTTGGAAACTGAGAATCAGTCTAAGCTTTGCTGAATTCCTAATAAACAGAACCTACATCAGATATTATTCTCTTAAATCATGATATTTGGAATAATTTGTTAAGTGGCAGTAAATATCTAATAACACTTCGCCTAATCTGTCTAATTTACTGGTGTATATGTACATCCTAGAAACATTAAAAAGGTTGAATATATTAAATGTGGAGAATTTTATTTATTTCTGACTTCTCAAAAATTGAGGTCTGGTTGAAAGTAGTGTTATTTTCCATATTATGTACAGTTTGGAAAGGAAGGTACAAACACCCACATAAGCAATTTATCTAACTAAGGCCAATTAGCATACTGATGCCTGAGAAGGAAGCATATTTTGATCCCTTTCCTGGGCTGTGTTCACTTGAGCTGATTATACGGAAGTGACAGGACCAGAAGATGAAGAGAAAAGATGAGTTTTCATTTCAAGCTCCAGTGACACTTTTTCTGCAAGAAACCGGGCTGATCGTTTTAAGACAGGAAGTTAAACCATTTAAACTGAGCCCAGAATCCTTGGAGTAGTCAGTCTTGAGAGTATGTGATGGTATCGAAGTGATAGTAACCATGAAAAATTAATAATACATTTCCACATGGTGATTGTAAGTAATCATTATGAAATTATAATAACAGCAAAGTGTTCATGTTAAGGAAGCCACCTGTCTTGTACCTTTTGTAGCCCTCAATTTATAAATCATGTTAATATAAAATGATCCTATTTCCAAACTAGGTATATTATTAGACATTCAAGACCAGCCCTTTTCCTTCATAAAACATGAAATCTGACATTTTAAGATAAGGCTGTGAAATTTATCACCTACTCGGCATATGTTCTAGAGAGCTGGGTATAAGAAGTCTTTCTTTAAAATGTGTGGCGTGGTGTTGGTATGCTGGAACAGCAATCTATTGCGCATTCTTCTGTTTGCTCACTTTGTCTTGTGCGTGGTTTCATCCTTGGACATCTGACCATTCACGAATGTTTTGTTTTCTAATAGATACTATTTTGAAACAGAGTAAAATCCAGTAAAGCTAATTTGTAGGTTTCTTTTCCTGTTCACCGAGGATAGAGCTACTATTTCTCACCATTGAAGAGTTTACCAAATCTTCCCCGCACCCAGCTCTTCCACAATGCAAAGTCAAGGCGCTGCGGAGGCTGAGCAGTGGAAGGCTCTCCTCCACATAAACAAGGAACTGATTTTCCCACAGGACAGAGGATGTTTTGTTTAACGTGGAAACATTTCAAATCCTACTTTGTGTAAACTTCCATTGCATAATCCTGGTATCCTTTGTATTAAATATTAAAATTTACATAAAGGAACCCTGAAGATTTCCTCAAAGATTTATCCTATTATTTATACAGCTATACTTAAGTACAACTATTTCTATTATCTTATATTGACTATGTTATATGACTAGCATAGTATTATGTACAGTGAAGACACAGTTAAAATGATCTTAATTGTTCATAGAGAATCAAAACAAGCATTTGGTAATTCATCTTCAGAATTCTTTATATTAGTCTCTGTAAAAATAAACTGTCCAGCACTTGCTGAATTTAATCATGTAGTACTGAGTAACTGGGATCTAGCTACCCTCAGGTGACAGTTGTTTGGAATGAGCCAGCAGAAATAGGGTGAGATAAGACATGTTAAAAGATTAAAGCAGAAAGTTGGACACAGGATACTTTTTTAAGTCACTGTGGAGAAGAGGAAAATTGTAGGAAGAATTTGATCAAGGAGAATGATGAAAAGAAAAGAGTGACTTCCATCAAAACCACCCAAAGCACTCCAGAAGCTGGAAAAGTAAATGACTGGAGCTTGGGCAGTTTGATCAGAAGCGTAAAACCCACTAAAAGGCATAAGCGAGGGAGCGTGAGGCAGCTACTTCCTGATGAGGCAGGCACTGCGTTTTCTCTCCACATTTCAGATAGTGATAAAAAAGAAATACCTCTATAAATACAAGTCAAAGCAGAAATGGTAGATCCAGTCATTTCCATTCAGTGTTGTCAGAGTTACTCCTCAATTTCCATGATAATGAACATTATATTGAGAATTGGGTTAATTTTATTGAGAAGTTTTAAAACGATCATGTAGTATTCATAACTTCTAGTCTTTCTGAAAAGATGAGATAGTTAAAAATAATGAAATTATTTTGCCATTTTCCTTAACCAAATTATTACTGGCAATTAAAATGTATAAATAGATATATAGGAAGTTGATACTACTGAACACATGTTATGTAAGACAGTACTCTTAGGGGTGCTGTACTGAGTTTCAAGAACAACCCAGAGAAAGCAGGTAAGCGTATACTGATCCCAGAGATTTTGAAAACATAGACTTTAAAGCTATGAAGTAATTTTTCAAAGTCTGCACACATAGTAAATTGTGATAACAGGATGTTCACTTAGAGACTGTAGGCTAAGGTTCAAATTCTTCTTGGCTTGTTCTGTCGATCCAGCAAGCTAATGTCTACTATCTGTTCATTTATTTCTGTGTAAAACAAGTGCAGAAGATTAGTGTAGCCATTTACTGAAACTTGCATGACCTGAAGTTAAATGAGACCTCTGTAGATCTCCTCTCTCAATCTGAAAAGAGAAATAAAAATGCTATTTCACTAACTCATTCTGCACTGACAACTACAACTAAAATAAAAACAATTAGATACTAAAGGGAGAGAAATATTAAAGTGATTCTTCAGGATTTAAAATTTAAAACAAAATTTGGGAAGAAGTGTTTCATGTGGTGCAGGCTGTTTCCCAGCATCCCTGGTCTTTGTCCACTACATGGCGATGATGCCTAACCCCAGCATGACATTCAAAACTGGTCTGTGGAAACAAAGTCATAATCAGGACAACTACGTCCTGTTGCCTTATTGTGGGATGACTATAGAGAAAGAGGATTTATTTCAAAGAATCTAGAAAAAAGGCTTTGGAGAGTTTTCACCACAGACAAATCATGGTTGGGTAGATAGATGCAGTTGCCTTGATTTGAACATTATACAACATACATAGTTTCAAAATATCACATGGCACCCATAAATATGTACAATTGTGTGTGTCAATTAGAAGGCCAGTTATCTCTTACGGGATGAAATCTGTCCTAGCTGAGAACCAGTGGCCTGAAATACTCATGTTTTACATCAGATTGGAAAAATGTGCTAACTTGTGAGAGATTTGTAATTCCTCAGTCTGTTGACAGAGACTCTGTAAAGCTAACACAATCACCCATTTACCAAAAGACTACTTGTCCTGGCAATCACACCTTTTCAAATGACACAGTTTGTTTTGCCTACATAATTGAGAGTTAACTGGCTGTGGTAATTAGTCCAATTGGACATAATGTTTCCTCAGAAAAAGAAAAATTGAAGCACTTTCATGTCCATGAAAATTCCTTCTGAGTAGGAGAGTAATGAATAATACATGCAAGATAAAACATACCCTGACTCCGGTCCTCAGACCAAGGATCCAAGCGGAGGCACGGAAGAGTTACAGACTTGCTAAGCATCAGACTCAAATAATCTATGCTTTAGGCTCTCAATAGACCAAAACATTAACTATTAGGCATTAATGACATGAAATTTAACAGCCTGAAAGCCAAGGTAAAGTAACACAAAAGAATTCATTAAGAAAGAATAAAGTGGATGTGAAGGGTATCTTAGCAATGAATTATTTTCTGGAAGTAATTCATATTATGTGGCAATTCAGGTCTTCAGAAAGAGCCTTTGAGACAAGAATTAAATTTTGGGGGATTGTTTGGCTATTGCATTCTGTGTGTAGCTCCTGATTTATTGAAAAAAAAGGTTTAAAATTTTGGCACTTTTGTCCACAGCCACTTCTTTGTTTTTAGTTTATATTGCATTTAAGTGATTCACTGTCTGTGTAGTCAGGCAATGTATCATAAGTAATCTTACACAATTAAAGAAGAAATATTGATTTTATTTTAAAAAATCAAATCAAAGAAACAATTTCTGGATAGAATTTGACCTGTTTTTCAAATCGTGGAAAGTATTTTCTGAGTTTGCCTCTGCTGTATCTAAGGTGTGACTCTGAATGACTCCCTTAATAATTTTTCTATAAATTAAGGATAATAATATTTGTCCAAGTTGTTTTGGAGAAAATACTAAGTGTAAAAGAAAGTACATCATCAATCCTAAAACCAGTTTTCTTACAGAGTCTTCCCAAAATGATGCAATTGTTCCATAATATTGAACTGAATTAGGCTGGGCTTTGGTAATCATTCATTATTCGAGGAGAGTAGGATTTCCAAACCATGAGGAAGGAAGATAGTAAGGTTTCATTCATGTTCATTATAAGTGTTGATGTGGGTCATTGCTGATGAAATACCAGAAAAATGTTCAGAGTAGTAATTTATAGTTATCATTGGTAGGTTTTTTTTATTAGTACTTGTCCTGAAAACTAATGTTTAACTTTAATATCATTAAGGACAGAAAAAAAACACCTTAACTATTATAAACAGGGTGGGATTTTTCTTTTATAATTACAATTACTTATAGAGAGTTGTGATAATGAATCACATCTTCTTATGGATTTGCTGTGGAGAGTTGAGAAACAAAGAGTAAGAAATGCATATATATGTATAATATGTGTGTGTATATTATATATATATATATATATATACACACACACACACACACACACACACGTATCTTTTTCACAGCCATGTTTGAAGTCAATATTGTGAATGGTTTCACATTTTTGGTGGAGGCTTTAATTTGCATACTGAATAATTTCAGAGGTTATTGGTGCCATAATTTCAATCTGTTCACGTATGATGTGTATGAATTGGGTATCTGGGTTTTGTTAGATTTAATTTTATTCTTCCAGACTTGAAGTGTTTATTCAAATAATACCTTTTTAGATGTGAGACAGTTATTTTCATATTGTATGTGAAATGTAAGACCTCTGAGAAAGTTTAACTAGATCACTTGAATGATTTCTTCTCCATTTTACAGAGTCTCCAACGCCAACCACTTTGATGTCTCCAGGAACAGATGGCTTGTGGGTGGATTGCTGAGTGAGATAATCTACATCTTGGTCCCGAGGCTGCACAGTTGCTGTTGGAAAGGAGACAGAAATGACAACTGGTACACAAGAAGTAGCAAACCAGAGAGTGAAATGAGCCAGACAGCTGTACGGAGCCTGTCCAAACGGAAGACTCTTTGACAAAATCTTGACATCTCTCGCAGAAGAAAATGCAGCAAGTTTGCATAGCGGAAGGTGGCTGACATACTGGCAACTCCTGTCTGTCCTTTAACAAGTGACTTGATTCAACTGCAAATGAAATGATCTCTGGAAAATTCTTTCCTCCCGTAAGATTTTTTTTCTCTCCTTGAGTGAGAGAGTGAATTTGTTTGTTCCCATTGGCTTTTCATGTCCCTACATAAATAATTCCTTTTCTTTTCCATTTTCTTTTTTTACATTCAAAAAAATAAAATAGCTTAGGAAACATTAAATCATCCCTATCACTTAATTAACTAGAGCTTAAAGCTATTGAAAATACAGGGAATTTAGGTTAATTGAATATAGAAACACATTTACAGCACATTTCTGGGATTCCAACATTCAAACTATTATTTCACCTGAATTTGTGCTTTAAGTAAGGTCATTCCAAGATTCAGCCTAGTACAAGTTAACTACAAATGTGAGTAAATATGGTTTGATTTTGTTGACAAGTTTTCCTTATTTGCCTCATTTTGTTTTCTTCAGTGACCAAAGCTGTTCAATGAATTTTTTAGTACCCTGTTCAATTTAGTGAATATGTTAAAGTGGAAGAAAGTACATAGTAAATGTGTTCTTAAGCAACATTGTACATGTATGCACACTGTTTCTGTTATATGATTCCACCAAATCATGCTGCCGCCTTCAGTGTGTAGTAAAAGCTGCTCCCAGTGGATCTTCGGAGCAGCATTGCTCTGTTAGACCTCGTCCCGAGTTTCCGCAGAATCTATCACAGCTGTGGAGCTTGGAGAGCAGTAGGAAGAGTGAGGTCACAAGCCTGAGCTGCTCTTCTCCACTTCGGTCCTTTTATGGACTGTGATGCCACCTCCTTTCTAAGATGTCCCAACCCCACAATACCTACTGAGATGGGCAATGCAGAGAAGCCTTACTTTGAAATGTGAATTACAGAAGGGCTCAAAAAACCAAACCATAATGGGAGCTGGATCACACACAGCCTGGGAATAATGAGCAAATGGTCTGTATACATCAACTGTTTCCAACAGAGCAAGACATATTACATGCCTAACTGATCATCATTGGATGGAATTCTTCAGGGAATTGTGGGTAAGAACGTCAGCTCCACCATACCTCTTCCACCCACAGTGAAACTAACTTGAAAGGCCAGCGTACTATTGATGGTATATTTGCAGTGGTAGAGCTTCTACCCATGAGTAACATTTTGAATTCAGCCTATTCACTCAAAAGGACACATTCCAAATTCTCATTTCCATTTATCTCAACGTTATTTTTAGGTACTAGTATACAGGGTTCTGGTGAAACATGGAAAGAAAGGGAAATGGATCATTTTTCATTTATGTTTAAATTAATTTCCAAGGGGCACTTTTAGCTTTAGAGACACATTGAGAATAAAGTACAGAGATCTCCTGTTTCCTTCCTCTCCATGGACACCTGTCTGCTCAGCGCTTCCCCCATTACTAACATCTTCACCTAGTATATTCGTTTGTAGTGTATTTGTTTCAGCTGGTGAACACTTACTGATATATTATTATTGACTAAAGCCCCTAGTTGACCTTAGAGTCCATCCTTTGGATCATATGGTTCTAAAGGTTTTGACAGCACATAACGATACACAGCCACAATTATATTATCATACAGAATAATTTTACTGCCTTAAAATTCTCTATTTATTCGCCCTCTCCACAACCCCAAAGCCCAGCAACCACTGATCATGTCTAATTGTCTGAATAGTTTTGCTTTTGGAAAGAAAGTGTTTGAATTCAAACACCTCGTTACATGAAATGCTCCTCTTTCTTAAAGGATATTTTAATTTCCAATAGAAATGGAAAATTTGGAGATGGAGAATTCCAAAATTCAAAAATTATATGATGAGTGCATTTGAGAAGAACAGCTGTGTTCAGTGTTTGCTTAAGACTCGAATGTGGGACTCTGAATGGCTAATTCACTTTTAAAATAGAAAATACAGGCTAATGATGATAACATACTTTTAAACTTAAATATTGTAGTTTCAGAACGTATGCCTCTGGGAAATGCTTTTATTTCGATGGTTATTTTTTCTGATTCTTTAGAAACTCAGAAATAATTTATAGTAGTAAAGACGTTTGCAACTCAAATTTAATAATTATGGTATTTACTTTATGTGAGGTGGTTCCATTTAGAAAATCAACGGTGATTGGTGATCACAGCAGAAGAGAGTAGGGCCAAGGAGATAAGTGGCAGGTGGTCACATAATAGCTTTTTGTTTTGTTTTGTTTTAATACTAAAAGGCCAAGCAAAGCCACATACAACTACAGGGAACAGAAAGAATTTTTAAATGAGCAAAATCATATGGAACAGTTCCAAACTCAGAATTGATTGCTTCTCTTACAAAGTAACTTCCAATAATTTTCTGTGGAATTTTTAAATATTATACCAGGGGAAAAAGAAGCTATTCTTGGATTGGCAGCACTTCCAAAAATGAAATTTTGGCAAGTTTAGCTCTCATTTCTTGCTATACAGTAATATTCATTATGATTGTATTGAAAATGGCACATTTTAGTACAGTGCAAAATCTATTCTAACTCAAAATGAATTCAAATTCTGTAAAACTTAAGTATGAAGGTGAACACATTTTTACTCTTCTGTATATAGTGGTTTTTATCATATGTAAATTGCTTCCTAAAAAGTGTGTCACTATTATTTTCTAAATATAAAATCAGTTATTGCATTAGCAAATCAATTAGGCATTTTGTAGGAATCTAAAAATTGGTAATGCCAATCACTTCAAGACCCCAGAGAAAAGTTAAATCTTTAAATCTTTTCTACAGCAAAGACTACAACTCTAAAAGTTTTGCATATGACCTGCCTTAAAATTTTCTGTCTCACTTTGATGCATTATGCCATTATTAAAGTGTGCCTCTATTTGTTAAACGATGTGCTTACTACTATATCCAAATTTTGAGCAGAAAATATTAAATAAAGATCAATAGAAATTTCGACAATAGTCAGCAGAATGTAAGATTTTAAAATACTTTTTGTGGATGTAAATTTCAAAGGCAAGGTACATATATAGGATTGTATTAAATATTAGCATTTCAAAAACTTGAACACTCCATATTTTTCTGTGATAAACACCATGTAAGTCACTTAGTGACATATGAAAATTTTCCATAGAATTCACCACAACTGGGGCCAAAAGAATGAAGTCCTAATGTTATATTCAGAACTTCCTGACTTAGGCTGATGATATCCAAATTTCTTCTCCAAATCTCAATTTCCCTGACATGCTTCTACAGTCTGGAAGTCAATAGCCACCAGAACCCTATGCATTGAGGGCTGAGTCCAGCAGGCAATTTTGAGCGTGAAGGCTTTGACCTGCTGAGTGGTTTATGGAGTTGCATGTTAGTAGGCTGTTGAGTGGTGGTGAAGAGCTTTGGAGGAGACTAGCTGGAGGAAGGAGGTCTTCCTGAGTGTGCACACGAGAGGAGCCCTTCATACCACTTTCCTCCTCTTCACTTTACCTTCTCCTCTTCTTCTCTCCCCCCCTTGCTCCTCCTCCTCTGCCTACCCCCCCTCTTCTCCTTCTCCTTCTCCTTCTCCTCCTCCCCTCCTCCTTCACCTTCCTCCTCCTTCCTTTTCCTCCTGTTCTTTCCCTTTCTCTCCTTCCAGGCTACGTTGAGGTGAGCAACTCTGTTCCCACCCATGTTCCCTACCTTGACGTCTCTTCTACCTCACTACAATAGAAACAAGAGCCAAGTGTGATGGGCAGAAGCCCTCTGAAACCACGAACCAAAACCAAGCCTTCCCTTCTTTTAAGTCAGAGTAACTCCGTATTCAACAGAAAAAACTGTGTCTGTTGAGTGTCTTTATCATTTTTTTCATATACATGAAAGACTATCCAGTGATCACTGTGGGTTAGCATGGGGTAGTACACTCATGATTTTAAAGGGTGAGTGAGTCCTCCCTCACAGACATCCAGGAGAGCAAACAGGCGGAAACAACAAACAATGTTTGAGGAACTCGAAGTTTACCCATCTAATAGATAAAGTATGTTAGGATGTAGAGAGAAACAGTTCCAGATAGTAGACAGTCTAGAATGACTATGATTATTACTATGCAAATCTTCAATAGTCTAACATCCTTTTCCTGGATATATTTTTTGACCATATTGCATGTCCCACACTGACTCCAAAATTATGCATCACATTGTGTTGCTAATACATGGTGTGAGGTACACTCATGTGTAAGAAAGCTTAATCCATCCTCCTTGTTCCCATCATGATAGCCGTGTGGTCCAACTATGCTTCTACACTACTCTTACATTCACTCTGTGAAGACTCCAATCCTGCTGCTAGTCCTGAACTTGGTCTTTGGACTGGTGCTCATGTAAGTAGTGTCTCCTGGATGAAAGTGGCATGAACTTGAATTTCAGTCTTTAATTCTTGGTGATGGGACAAAGTGTTGAGTAAGACCATTTGTGTGATTCTGAATGCCAAGCAGCTTTCTTATATCCTAGCTGTTTGGCGAACTCTTTTCTGGCTACTATGGACAGTGCTCAAACTCCATTAGTTTGAGACAAGTCTCAAGGCTGAGAACATAGCCTAACCCAGCAAGTTCTAGAGCTACTTTTTCGTGAACTGGGTGCTGAACAGAATTAGATCAGCTCTATCAGCAAGAAAGTGATCCAATACGTTTTTCAAAACAATCTGGCAGACTCCAAGTGCTCTGCTTGCATGACAAGTTTGAGAAGCACCGCTTTGGGAATGATGTGACTAAGAACTTAATTTTAGTTTAGAGTTTGCTGTTCTATGCATGTAAACAACAAAAGCAAATAAAGAAAAGTAGTTTCTTTGTTTTGTTTCAGCTCATTGGGAGCACTTTCTGTAAGCACTTCTCTAAACTTCCCCAAGTGTAATATAAAGAATCAAAGCACATGCTGAAGAGTTTGGGTGGAGATTAAAAAAATGACCCAGGAGACACGCATGCCTGCTACTGTACCCAGTACAGGGCAGTTATAGGTCAAAGGTGCATCTACTCTTGAGATCACTGACATTCACCCCCAAAATGAGATGATTTCTGATTCTGAAACCAGCCTGACTTATTCACTATAGCTTGCAGCACACATCTATTATACTCCATCTTTCTGTGCAAACATGAATTAGCCACCAGTGATAAACACAATAGTGAAAGACACCTGCTTAGAGTTATAAATATATACTAAGAAATTTCAAGACCTTCTGATCTTGGCAACATGGGCAGGTTGGGACTATTAGTATCATTTCAATTTACACAGGGGATAGTGAGACTTGGGGATTAAGTGCATACTCCAATTTCATCAGCCAATAAACATGAGGATTATCATTTGAACAGATGCTGTCAACTGTCAATTCCATCCATAAACTTAGTAAAGACCACAGGACTCTCAAGCAGTACTGTAATAGGGGTAGTAGTCAAAAATCAAGAATGAAAGGTTTTTGGAGTATGAGGAATGTTATATCAGAACTGCCCAGGAATAATAAAACTTTTCAATACTAAAATGTGAAGACACAATTTTTTAGAGAGAAAAGCTGAGAATATGAAAGAATAACTTCAAAGACTGCATGTGAAGTGGATTCTCACTTATTTGGTACCTTACTAGAGAAGGTTATTGTCTATTGTTCTCACAGGCATCCTAGATTATGGACATTTTATTATTTCTTCTACAGCCTGGAATTTACATGTCTCTTCAAAACTTGTGTAAGTATTAAAACACCTTTTGTGGGCCTTTATATCTCTGACTTTACTGATTTGTATTTTCTATATAAGAGACGTATAAACCAGCTGTTACTAATTTTAAAATATCTATTAACATGTACATTCCTTCTCTCTGTCTCTCTCTGTCTCTCCCTCTCTCTGGCTTATTATACTTCCATTGAATCTGAATATAAATGACACAGTTATCTACTAGGAAAACCATTGTCTTCGATGTCTGCCAATTATGCCTTCAAATTCTAACTTCAATATTTGTTAACTCTATAAATTTTGAAAAGCATGTTAATTGTTTGTTAGTGCACAACAAATCATCACATAATTAATGGCTTAAAGTAACATTTATCACCATTGTGTATGCATGTCTGAGCCGCCCTGTTTGGGACTCCTACAAAGATTGCAATCAAGATGTTGCCAATTTTGGGGCTCCATTGCAGGTCAGGGTTGGGAGGCTCTGGGTAAAATTCATTCTCCTTGGGGGAGGAGCTCCACCCATGGAGGAACACCTGAGCAGCCCCCTGCCTGCAAGGTCCCTGGGGTGGTAAGCTGTTTATGCGCCCCAGCCAGGTCTTGGGGTAGGGACTAGAAGCGGAAATCTCAGCAGACAGCTAAAAGGACATTCTCCCAAAGAGAAGGAGTCATTGGAGCAGCCTCTGCAGCAGACCTTTGCCTGCTGAACTGCCTGGGGAACGTATAGCTCAACATTCTGAATCTGATACCCAAAAATGGGAAAACAGAGGAACAAAACGCAGTCTCAGAACTCAACCCCACCCAGAACAAGTTCTGAATGCGAGGATACAGGGGAACCAGGAAGCCACATACCTGCAAGTTATGAAACAATTGCATCCGAAATGAAACAACTCCAACAGGCCATAAAAGAGCTTAAAGCAGAAATAAGCCACATACCTGCAATGATCTCTCAGACAAAAAACGAGCTGAAAACAATAATGGAAGAAATGTTCCATACACATAGAGAAGAAATAGATAAAAGACTAGAAGAAAATAGGAAACAAATGGAAACGTTACAAGGGCAATTTAGAAATGAATTACCAAGAATGAAACAGGTCCAAAGAGAATGCCAGGATTTGAAAACTTACACTGAAAGCTTGCAAAACCACTTAAATGAAACCGAAGATAGAATTTCAGAACTTGAAGACAGCATGGCAGCTTATGAGCGTGAAAGGAAGAATCTCATAATATCATGAAAGACACAAGAAAAGTCAATCCAACAGCTCCAAGATGAGGCAAAACGTAACAACATTCAAGTTATAGGAGTGAGTGAAACAGCGGGAGACGTCACAAACGATATAAAAAGAATATTTGCTGAAATAATAGCAGAAAATTTCCCAAACAAGGTAAAAGATACTGAAGTTCAGTTAATCGAGGCATATAGAACCCCAACGATCCATAACCCAAAGAAAAAACACACAGACATATAATAGTCAAGATCCCAGATATCCAGCAAAAGAACACAATATTAAAAGCTGCTAGAGAAATGAAACAGATCATCTATAAAGGAGAGCCCATCAGAATCACAGCAGACTTCTCAATGGAAACCATGAAATCAAGAAGAGCTTGGAGCGAGATATTACACATTCTGAGACAAAACAACCTCCAACCCAGACTGATGCATCCTGCAAAACTATCCCTCAAATTCAATGGAGAAATAAAATATTTCCATGACAAAGAACAACTGAAGAAATTCATGAGTGCCAAACCAGCATTGCAAACAGCACTAAAAGATATTCTAGACAGAGAAAAAAGAGACCACAATTCCAAGAACAACAATGGAAGTAACTCCTTAAACAGACAATCAAGTAAACAGTCAGCAAAAGAAGGAAAACAACAAGTAAATAACATGACTAGAATAAGCCAACATATAACCATGAAAACCATTAATGTAAATGGCCTCAATTAAAACATCAAAAGGAAAAGTTTGGAAGAGTGGATTAAGGAACACAATTCAACAATATGCTGTATAGAGGAAACACATTTTACTGAAAAGGAAATCCACAGGCTGAAAGTTAAAAGATGGAAAGCAATTCTTCATGCAACAGGTCCCCAGAAAAAAGCAGGGGTAGCTATTACATTTTCAGGCAATGTAAACTTCAAACCAAAAACAATCAAAAGAGATAAAGAAGGCCATTAAATACTAGCTAGGGGAAAGGTGCAAGAAGAAGAGGTAACAAGCCTAAATATTTATACACCAAACCATGGAGCACCTAACTTTACAAGCCAAATCTTAACAGACGTAAAAAATCAAATAACTAATAACACTATTGTAATAGGGGAGCTAAACACCCCTCTGATGCAAAGAGACAGGTCAACTTGAGAGAAACTCAGCAAAGAAATAACAGACCTGAACCAAAAGTGTGAACAAATGGACTTAGTAGATGTATACAGAGTGTTCCAACCCACAACATCAGAATACACATTTTTCTCAGCTACACATGGGTCTCTCTCCAAAATAGACCACATTCTAGCCCATAGAGCATATCTACCTAAATGCAAAAGAATTGAAATTATCCCATGCATATTATTGGACCACAGTGCAATGAAATTGGAAATTAATGACAAAGAGAACTCCAAAAACCACATAAACACTTGGAAATTAGACAACAACCTCCTGAATAACAAATGGGTCACACAAGAAGTTAAAGAAGAAATTAAAAATTACCTACAAATAAATGAAAACGCAAGTACAACCTACCGGAATCTGTGGGATGCAATGAAAGCAGTCCTCAGAGGGAAATTTATAGCAATGAACTCATATACAAAGAAAATAGAAAGAGAGCAAATAAATAACCTAATTATACACCTCAAACTCTTGGAAAAAGAGCAACAAGCCAAACCAAGAGCCCAAAGAAGGGAGAAGATTATAAAACTCAGGGCAGAAATTAATGCAATTGAGATGAAGAAATTTCTACAAAATATTAGTGAATCAAAGAGTTGGTTCTTTGAAAGAAAAAATAAAATTGATAAACCCCGAACCAACCTTATCAAAAAAAGAAGGGAAAGATCTCAAATTCATGCAATAAGGAATGAAAAGGATGAAATCACTACAGATCCCACAGAAATCCAAAAGATCATTAATACCTACTTTGAAAATCTGTATTCCCATAGGATAGAAAATACAGAAGAAATGGACACATTCCTAGAAAGGTACAAATTGCCAAAATTGAATCAGGAAGACATAAAAATCCTGAACAACCCAATATCAATTAATGAGATTGAAAACGTTATTAAAAACTTACCCACAAAGAAAAGCCCAGGCCCTGATGGATTCACAGCAGAATTCTATAAAACATTTAGAGAAGATCTAATGCCAACATTCCTCAAACTCTTCAATGAAATCGAAAAGGAAGCAACTCTCCCCAACACATTTCTGGAGGCAAGTATTATACTGATACCAAAACCAGAGAGGGACCCAACCAAGAAAGAGAGCTACAGGCCAATCTCTCTAATGAACATAGATGCAAAGATACTCAACAAAATACTGGCAAATAGATTACAGCGAATCATAAGGAAAATTATACAGCACGACCAGGCAGGATTCATTCCAGGAATGCAGGGATGGTTCAATATTTGCAAATCAATTAATGTAATACACTCTATTAATACAGTCAAAGACAAAAACCACATGATCATCTCAATAGACGCAGAGAAGGCTTTCGATAAAGGCCAACATGCATTCATGTTAAAAGCCTTAGAAAAAATAGGAATAGATGGCCTCTACCTCAATCTGATCAAAGCCATCTACAACAAACCAAAAGCTAACATCATACTAAATGGACATAAACTGAAAACTTTCACTTTAAAGTCAGGAACAGGACAAGGATGTCCATTGTCACCACTCCTATTCAACATAGTTCTGGAAGCACTAGCCAGAGCAATCAGACAAGAGAGAGAAATGAAAGGAATAAGGATAGGAAAGGAAGAAGTCAAACTATCACTATTTGCAGATGACCTGATACTATACATGGAGGACCCCAAAAACTTCACAAGAAAACTCCTGGAATTAATTGACAAATTCAGCAGCATAGCCAGATACAAAGTCAACACCCCAAAATCAATAGCATTCCTGTACACAAACAACAAACAGACTGAGAGAGAAATTGAGGAAACCATACCCTTTAAAATAGCATCCAAGAAATTGAAATACTTAGGAAGCAATCTAACAAAGAATGTGAAAGATTTATTCAGTGAAAACTACAGTACTCTGAAAAAGGAGATCGAAGAGGATTTCAGTAAATGGAAAAACATTCCCTGCTCACAGTTAGGAAGAACCAACTTTGTGAAAATGGCCATACTACCAAAACTGTTGTACAGATTCAATGCAATTCCCATTACACTACCGTTAGCATACCTCACAGATCTAGAGAAAATATGCCTCAAATTCATCTGGAACCAGAAGAGACCCAGAATAGCAAAAGCAATCCTGGGCAATAAGGACAAGTCAGGTGGAATCACAATGCCTGATCTGAAATTATACTACAAAGCTACTGTAATAAAATCAACCTGGTACTGGCTAAAAAACAGACCTGAGGATCAATGGAACAGACTGGAAGATGCAACCACAACGAAAAACCCACTCAGCTACCTAATATTGGACAAAGGGTTCAACCAAACTCACTGGAAAAAAGAAGCCCTGTTTAATAAATGGTGCTGGAAAAACTGGCTTGCCTCTTGCCAAAAGCTCAAAATAGACCCCAATCTATCACCATGCACCAAACTCAGGTCAAAATGGATTACAGACCTCAACATTAAAACAGAATCTCTAAATCTATTGAGGAGAAAATAGGTAAAAATCTTGAAGACACAGGAGTAGGCAGAGAGTTCATGAACAAAAATGAAGCTGCAAGGGAAATACTTCAAAGAATCAATGATTGCGACCTCATCTGACTGAAAAGTTTTTGTACATCTAAGGAAATCACCAGGAAAGCAAAAAGTAAAAAGAAAACCCACAAATTGGGAAAAAATCCCAGCTGGGTGTCCCTCGGACAAAGGTCTTTGTATCTAGAACATACAAAGTATTTAAAAAACATGTACCTGTCCAAATTCAAAGACCCAATCCAGAAATGGGCATCTGAGATGCATACACACTTCTCAGATAAAGAAATACAAATGGGAAATAAATATATGTGAAAATGCTCCACATCCTTAGTCATTCGAGAAATGCATCTCACTCCAGTAAGACTGGCCAGTATGAGAAAGTCATCCAATAACAAATGCTGGCGAGGCTGTGGAGAAATAGGGACTCTATTACACTGCTGGAATGAATGCAGACTGGCACAACCACTGTGGAAAGCAGTTTGGAGATTTCTCAGCAAATTAGGTCTAGAGGTTCCTTTCAAACCAGCTATTCCTCTTCTGGGTATTTTCCCAGAAGATCTGAAAATATCATGTCACTCTGATATATGTGCACCCATGTTTATAGTAGCACAATTTGTAATAGCTAAATTGTGGAAGCAACCCAAGCAACCCAAGTGTCCATCCACAGAAGACTGGATTAAAAAACTGTGGCATTTTTATATAATGGAATATTATTCAGCTATAAAGAAAGACAGTTTTGGGGATTTTGTAGGCAAGTGGTCAAAACTGGAGTCCATACTCATAAGTGAAATAAATCAGCAGTACATGTGCAGGTAACATATTGTATCACTGGTGTAAGAACCTGAGGGTGGGAATATAAACTAAGAGACATGAAGGAAATCTGTTCAAAAGCAAAGAACAGATGGGACGAGGGAAAGGAGAAAAGAAAGAGGCAAAAATGTATGTATGTATATATGTATATACATATATGCAGGAGGGCTAACATGGTTCTACTATTGTATTATATCACTTAATGCTTAAGAATAATTGATGTCGGGTTATTTGATCCATCTTGTATGTCTGTATGTGTTATCCTGAACACACACTTCGAAGATATCAATATGCAAAGCAGCAACTATTGTTGGGTTTTTTTTTGTCTTTGGTTTTTTTGTTTTTGTGTTTTTTCTATTGTTGAGATGATTAATTGTCTGACCAATTTTGCATGTCTGTATCTGTGTTCATGTATATACACTTTGAAGGTATCAATAGGTAAAGCAACAACCATTGTTGAGTCCATGTTACCTTGTCTGTAAAGCAGTTTTGATTGTACTATTTCTTATGCTAATTTGTGTCTGTTTGTTAGTATGTTTTTGTGCTTTTATTTTTAAAAAAATAGAAATAAAAAAAAAGAAAGAAAATAAAATTCATTCTCTTTCTCCTGTAGGACACATGGTGCTTACTTCATCAAGGCCTACAGGAGAATCTGTCTGACTTTAAAGCCAGCCTCATTTTAGGCTTCTCCACTGTCAGTATTCCCAAGGGGAACACGCTAAAGGAAAACTCGATTTGATTATCACAACACACTACCCATAGTATTGTATAACTTATCAAACAATATTTGAGAAGCAGGGCGTAGAGAGAGGCAGGCTTTCACGAGGCTTCTGCTGTGGTTCTGTCAGGTGTACGCAGAAAGTCACCCAGAAGACAGAGCTTTCATTCAAGAAAGAACCATTTCGAAAGTTCCTCTGTGTTGTATGCACCTAAGAGTGGTATAATCTATCATCTGAGCATCACTTACAACTCATACCTTTTGTTTTTTGCGATGGCAGATCTTTATTATTTTTTGTGATGCAAAATAATTTCTTTGGGAGGAAAGGAAATGGAACCTTCTCCACTACTTTTGTGAGCCCAGGGTGATAGTGTTCTCCCTGTTAGACTATAACTGAAATCAGCTGGGTGTTAATGTATGCGCGGCCTCCCACACGGAAACGGGAGTCTGGACTGGCGCCCATCTGCAGCCTCATCCTTCCCAGCTGGGTTTGCTCCAGCCTGTGGTGAAGCTGATCTCTCCCTGGGCTTTGTCCGGCGCTCTCACTAGAAGGCCATATTTTGGAACAATGTCTGCACATAAACACAGCAGTGCTCTTAGTACTTTTAGTTTAGATGCAAAGTAAAAGAAGATTCCCAGCCAAACAAAGCAGTGGAATTATATTCCACAGAGTTATTATTCTCTGCTTTCTGAAGGAATGTTGTTGAGCAAGAGTTTTATTGAGGAATATATATACACACACACGCACACACATATATATGGAACATATATGCATACATACATATATATATATATATGGAATATACACACACATATATGGAACATATATACACACACACATATATATGGAATATATATATATATATATATATATATATGGTACAGCACTGTTTTAAAATATGACTTGTTTTGTAGCAAAGGTGTGAGAATAGCTAAAAAATTTGTGTCTGTTTTGGGATTATTAAGGCTTGCTAAGCAAATTTTTCTCTAGTGTTTGGAAACAGACCAGGAATTGGATTGATTAAAATTCCAGTATCATTTGCGAACTGGGCCCCTGAATGGAAGAACTGAATGTCTACTCATGTGGGTAGGTTATATCTTAAGTGATTAATTCAAATTAAAAACTGGTGAAGAAGGAAAACCAAGATATGCCTATAAAAATTCCTTTAAGATCTTATTTAAATTGATACCACTATTCACTTAAGAGTCATTTAACCAAACTTTTTAAATAACTTCTGTCTCTGTCCCTTACTGTTGCACACCAGAAGAAAAAAACAAAACAGAACTTCATTACAACTCCACCAGCTCCTGGCAGAAATCAGAAACCTGCATTTATTTCAGAGTCACCTTGCAGATAATAATGAACAGAAAGTAGAACTCTATTCTAGTGACATTTTCAAGGTAAACTAAGCAGTCATTCATGATTATGTTTTCACATCCAATCTCTTAGTGATTGTCAGTCTCTTTGTGCTTGCTGTGCTTTTTCAAAGCAAAACATCTGCATTAGAAACACACCATTGAGAAACATGTAGATTAAAATGGAAAAAAAGCACAAACAAACGGAAATATCAGGTGGAGAATATGGAAATAAGAAAGGATATCAGAGTGTTTATGTGAATCACAGTGTACCTTCCGCAGCTCTGTTATGGTTAGAAGTTCTCTGGATTCACAGTCACCTGGGCACGACTCCTCAACCAAAAGTAATTTATAGCATTCTGTGAACAAAGTATGAGAAATTTCACTTATCATTTGAAAACATGCTTCTTCTTCCCATGAGTTTTCAATGTGCTGAGGGGACGTAATGACCATGGAAGTTTCCTGATTCAGCTTCCTTAAGGTTAATGTGTGGGATAGGATTAGCTGATCCCCTAACACCCTCCCAAATTCAACATTGTTCTTGCCAACTAAGAACTTTTAAAAACGTTAATGTAAAATGAATAACCTCTGCTTTTAGTAACATGTCTGAAAAATACATCAAATACAGGAACAGTTTGATTTGATGTTAAAGGATTGGAAACTAAGGCCAGGCAGAAAGACAAACACAGTTATTTAGTTGGTAGAAAATCTACTATGTGAGAATCAGCAAATTTCTTTATCTTCTATTTGCGTATTTCAAGAAAAGCTTACAGTCATAACTGAATTTTAATCAATTTGATATGAAGCTGTAGAGTTACTTTTTCTTGGGGTTTCAACCTGCTGTTTCAAGTAAATATTCTCTTTTCAATATTCTCTGAGAAGCCAATCATTCTTCACTGTCTACCTCGTGGTGAACAATATGCCTCTGATATGTATTTTCAAGGATCTTTCATGATGCAGCAAAATCAGGAAAGCCTCCTTGTCGGTGGGCTCAGTGTTGGCGAACTGGCCTGCTTGTTAGCATTTATTTGTAACCACAAAGTCAGATCTAAGACACTTCCCAGGGCCATGGCAGACAAACTGACCACATGGAGTGCAGGGAATGTTGGGAATGTTCTGCTGAGATAGAACACGGTGCTTCTCTTCTGTTCCAGCTCTCCTGCTCAGATTAATGTCATTTTAGTAGTCTTATTAAGACAACAAACATTTTTGCATTCTTTGCTTTTTCTGGTGACTCATTGTTGACACTAGCTCCTAAGAGTAGTGCTGAAGAGCTGTCTAGTGCTCCTAAGTGCAAAAAAGCTGTAACTACAAAGAAAACATACACAGCATATGTCATGTTAGATCAGCGTTGTCCCCACAGGCATCATAGCGGCATGGACTGTTGGTTCAAAGTTAGTGAGTCAAATATGCAAATATATAATATTGTTTATATTCTATATTATATAATATACAGTTTAGTTTTACACATAAATCTATGTAAGACACAGTTAAGTATGGACTGGTAAAATATTCTAAGCACTGTTTTGCAAACCCTGTGATTCCCCTATGTGCAGCATTCAATAAAGGTTCATTTTTTGACAATCTTATAGAATTTAACTAATGTGAAAAATGAGGATCACATAATAGTAAGAAAATTTAACCTCCAGGTTGCTGTGGGGGAAGATGAATGTGCACGTGACTGTGAAGAAGTAGTGTGTGGGAGTACATTTTCTTTGTTATAAAATCCCCAACAGCTTCTTTTAGGACTGAGAATGAGCAAAATCGGACTTGCTGGGCTGCATGGTTTTCACTCTGTGCACACATCAGGATGGAGGCATTTCTAGAAAGTTTGTGATAATTAACATGTAAATATAACTGACATGTAATTGACATGAAATTGACTTGAAAAATATTGCCTTCATTGGCATGTTGTAGTTTCTGTAGTTTACCCACAAATACAACTAGCCAGGAAGATATGGCCGGCTCTAAACTAGCTATAAAGTGTACTTTCACTCTCTTGCATATCTAATGGTCTCCCAGCACCTACCACATGGTGTACATTGCTCCAGCACACAGGAAACCCTTCACTGTCTGGAGACTTTGGAATAGAAAGTAGGAGAGTAAACCCTAAAACCTGAACATGAGAGTTACTTGGTAATAAGAGAACAAAATTGGAGAGATGTGGCTCTGTGTAATAGGGAAATCTCTCTCAATAATGTGTCCTCTGGACAGTAAGCTTGCATCTGTCTAAAGTCAGTGGAATTCCAGCAGGTGCTGGGTGTGACACCCTTTTCATAGTGCTGCTCCTTGATGCTGATAGAATGGTGTGGATGTAGAGTCATCTTCCAGCAGAAGATGTAGATGGAGAGTCCTACTTTTAGAATTTACAGTATTTCATAAATTTTTGAAATTGCACACTGGAGAAGAGATAGCTAAAGCAATACAAATATCATTCTGCAGACAAGGGAAAAATCTTACTTTAAATATTGAACTTAGATCATTTCAAGACATATAAAATCATTTTTCTTCCATCAGTATAACCTGTCCAGGAAAAGGAACTCATCAAGTTTTCACAGGCAACCTTGGACACCGCACGGCCCAGACACACACTGGTGGCTGTGTTCAACTTGAGAAAAGTATTTGTGGGTCTGACAAGAATAATGGAAAAGTGACCTGGGTGACTCTGTACTCACAGTCAGCAGTGGTGTAGTAAAGAGACACTGAGGTTTAATGCCACATTCACTGCTAATTATGGCTGCATATTTTGAGGCAATGTCTTGCTTAGGTTAAGGATATTGTTATTAGTTGGAATTCAGCATGTTGAGTGAGTCTCATTAAATAATGTTTTGCCTTTAAAACACTTCTATTAATAAGAGTTTGCATCGATTCCTGTTCCTTGAGCTCTTCAGGTACCTCCCCACATACCGTCGATGTGGCATTGTGGGCAAGGTCTTTGCCTTTACCCTCGCCCTCTTCTCTGAACTCAAACATGTATTTCCAAATTAGCTGTGATATTTCCCCCTGGATGCTTATGACAGACTGTGAAGACTCACATGTCCCATAAAAGCTTTCTGCCAAGTGTAGTTTTTCTACGGGGTGTGGTGAAAGAAATTCTCATGCTTGTAATTGTCGATGAAAGGTATCCTCTCTCTTCTCTTTCATCCCATGTCTGCTCTCAGTGAACCATGCTTGACTCTGTGTCCTGCATACTTCAGCATCCACCACTGTATCTACACCAAGACCACAGTTCAGGACCCTGCATGGTTGCAATCTGTTCCAGCAAATTCACCCTCCCTCCGTCTGAACACATCTTATAGGTCACAGAGTATCCAAAACACGTCAGGATGAACAGTTTTCAAAAGTCATTGTTGATATTTATGTGCAGTTCCTTCATTCATAATATTGTGGTCTTCCTCTCAGTTCTTTTTCTAGAAACCTGAACTGTCTGTTGCCCTATGTAATGTGCCCTTCCTCCTCCTCATTTGTTATTTTGCCTTAGTTTGTGCTGTTATCTCCTACCCACCCTTCAGACGTCACTGAAAACATCATCATCTCACTGAAGTATATTTCCAACCACACCTTCTCTCAATTAAATTTCATGCAATAGCCTGTCACAGTTTCTTTGTTTGTACTTATAAACTGAAACATTTGTTTAGTACTTTTTTCACCTTATTATTTAGGGAAAACATCCTTTAAAGCCACATTGTTTGAAATGTCAGTCCATCTACAAAATAACAGCTAGGATTTGGGAAGCGCTGCTAGCCATCCAGAAACAACCCAGGGACACTTGCCGCCCAGATAAGTAGATGTTTCTGAGGTTGAGGTTTGGGTGGATCCTCTCCAATGTCTATCAGCTAGATATTTTCTTTGTTTTCTAAGCAATGATTCTTGCCGACATAGTTTAGTCTCAGTTGGTTTATTTAAACAAAGACAATTAATTTTACACTGTACCCTAAATATTTGTTTTCATCTTTAAAGTACAATCAAATAAAATCATAGCCAATATTCTAATATTAAAAAATGCCTTGGTCCTAAGATCCTACGACTTTTAGTAGAGAATATTTTCAATCATTTCTTCTCTACGCAACCAAAATGATGAGATATACTATGTCTACCAAAAATGGTAATGTATATATTAGTGATAAAACAAAATAAATAAGCAAGAAAAGAACAAAAGTAGCTTCCCCAAGTTTCATTTGTTTACCTTTCTCTTTGCATGTTTATTTTTAACATCTACTCTTATTGAAATGTATCCCTTAACCTTCACATAGATTCATTACATGGTTTTGTAAAATGACATCTACATCAGATCTATCTAAGAAGCATTTTGTGGAATCTAAATTCTGAAGATTCCCATTCCAATTTGGAATGTCCAGTTATGGAGCAACTCACGTGCAATTGCAATAAAGTAGTGAAGTCGTTAACACAATTTGGATGTGTAATTGTGATGGGGAATCACTGCATCACATGTCGCACATACGGGGAAGTTCAGCTACATCATACATTCCTGAGAAAGTCTCTATGCTTCCTAATGCACTTAATAAGTATTTTTATACTTACTGAGTTTCTTAATTTCCTTCCTCAAAATTGTGTAAACTGACATAGTCATTAACACACAGGATTGCATTTTTGATCCTTCATTGTAATGCACTAAATTGTAAATGTATTTTGGGTGAGGAATGAAATAAAATGTATTTCAGAGAACGATTTGTGGAGCACAATGCAATTTCAGAGTAATTTGATTTGAATCGTTGACATTTTATATTAGAGAATTGCTGAGTTACCAGATAGACTATTCAGTATGTACACCCACTGAAAATAAAAATTATAAATTACAGTTCATTTCTTCTAACTTTTCATTCTGCCATTTGCTGCATAAGAGCTTTAGCTACTTTTAAACTTAAAAAAATTGCGTTAGAAGCTGCAAAGATCACACATAGATACATCAATTAACAGAAGCAACTAAGAGAACGCAGCCTGGAAGTCCTCTCCATACTTATTATATTGCTTTCTTGTGAAAGAAATGGATCTCAGTGTTATTATTAAATCCTGTATCCCTTTTATTTAAAAGTTAACATATCACCTTGCAAATTTGGAGGAAAAATTTAACCAAGAATTATTCTTTTAAAAAAAAGAGCAAGAGTTCAGCAAGAAATCAATGCATAACCACAAGATTTTAGCTGATGATATTAGAGATATTGTCTTTGGTAGAATTTTCCGACATAATATTACATGTTCACATTTATGTATTTTACTAGGTGATTTGACTATGGTTGCATATCAAAGTTGTACAATGCTGATAGAAAGTTCAGTAAGATTGTTCAGAATTTACAAAATAACAATAATTTTTACCTCCACACAGAGCTCATAAGAGAAATATGAAACAGAAGTCCAATATGTTCAGGCTTACTTAAGGGAATGTTCATATTCTTCCCCTCTTAAGAGGTACATTGGGAAGAAAGCCAGCATGCTTTCACAGCGGAAACAGATACGAGAAGCACAGAGGGATCGGAAAGGTGATCCGGCTCAGGTGACCTTCGTTCAAGCTCCATTGGAACAATTGAGTAAGAGGATTTATTCAGCAGGCTATAAAATGTAACTAGAAAATAAATCCCAATACCCAATACACACACTTTCATCAAAGGAAGCTTATGAATGTGTAATTATATAAAAAGGCACTTACTTTGGATATTTAAAGTTAAAAATTGTATTCATTGAAAATGGTATGAATAATTATATTGTGAAAAATTACAGCATTAACAAAATGCATTTCTTTGTTATCAACATACATTCTGGATGCACACCATTATACTGCTAGTTTTTCACAGTAAATTCTTACAGAGAAAAGTTTTAAGAATCTGTACATTTAGGTGAATTGTAAGAAAATGAACAACTCTGTTATTCGGTATAAATTTCTCTGGCATTTCAATACAACACAGGTGTTCTGATGTAATAACCCCAGCAAGGACACAGTGTCTTCTACATTTCCTCTTTGGTTATGTAAAATTCAGAGCATTCTTCCTTGGAATAATTTTACTACTATTCTCATTTACAATCTGTGTTTTATTTTCTAAAACAATTTTAAAGGACTGTATGAGAAAAACAATTTCCTAATGTGAAAATTCAGGGCAGAAATTAATGGTCTAATCACTCTGAGAGTAAAGTGCACATAGCTTACATATATAAGCAAACTATAAAATCACTGTTCATTTCTAAGCAACGTCTCTCTTTTAGATTGTAAACTTTTCAATTAAATGACACTGTTGTTAATATACATGCATACTGTAATTCTGCTTTTCATATATTATACCCAACATAGTAATTTATAGATAATTAACACTAGCTGCTAAATGATTTGTACTCTTACTCAACTAAATATCATAGTGTACATGTTTACATTGATCTAATTCTTATATGTCGTCTAAAGATGTCTTATTTTATAAATTGTTTTCTAGTTTATAGAGAAGATAATATAGCACGTTAAATTTATCTAGTATTAAGTATATTAGCTAGAATCTTTAAATCTCTATTTATTTTTGTAGTTATTAATCAGATGGCTCCCCAGCTTTTGATTTAAATTAACTAAAATTAAGTTAAATGAAAAATCTAGTTTTCCAGTTTCACACCCACATATCAAGGCTTCAGTAACCATGTATAATGATTGATTACCACAGGTCAATGGAATAAATCCATGTTTGCAGGAATTCCCAGCACACAGCACCGCAATACATTGTGTTCTATCAGCAACATACAGTCCAATCATAAGCTGGTTGTTGGGCCAGGGATATAGCTCAGCGGCACAAGTACCTGCTTGGCAAGTGCAAGGTCTTGAGTTCATTCCTGAAACCAAAAATAAATAAGCTAAGCTGTTGCTGAATTATAAATAAAAGTAAATGGCAAATATTTGCCAAGTTGACCGTTCATCACTTTAGGTTCTCTGTGGAACTTTAATTTCTCAAAAGTATTTATACCAAAAAGATATTCTGCTCTGAATGTGAATGAGAATTAACATCAAATGGCAGCAATTAGCCATCTGTAAGTATAAGATATCGCAGGATATAAATAACAAGTATGGACCTACAAAGGCTGATATGCCAATTGATGCTAATATAATTGAGCTAAGCTTGTCATATTAGAAGAAAACATTTTAAATGCACTGAAAAAAAGATATTACTATATTGTGAAAATTTTATAGTAGTATTCTTCAGCAGTATTGTACATTAATAATTTAAAAACAAACCATGCCACATAGAAAAACAAATTACTCTACATGATCCCAATTACAGCTGTGAAGCTATAACCAAGACTATCTTGTAATGATATGACAGGAATAAAATGACATTATTCATGAAGATTTACCTCTTTGTAATTTGCAAAATGTTTCCTTACACCTGATTTCATTTTATTCTCAAAGTGATGTGAGAAAGACAACATGAAGGATAAAATATGAGCTGAAGCCACACAACGTTGGCCTTGTTGCTTGGTGTACATCGAGATAGAAGGCTCATGTGCCCGTAGGTAGGGCTTCTGGGAGGTGCTTGGATCAGGGGATGCGAGTGACGCTCATCAGGGGCGTAGTCTCCTGGTGTTTATACAAGATGTGATGTTGGGAAGTGCAGCCTGGTGGGAGGATGTGAGTCATGGCTGCCATGGTCTAGATTCTATCTCCTTCCTCCTCTTTACTGTACCTGAATTTTTTTCTCCTTACCCATGCCTCTCTGCTTTGGAGCCAGTTATATGTTGCCTAAATCCTCTACATACTATGAGATGAAACAAACCTTTCTTCCTTTAAATTGTGGGTGTAAGGTTATTTTTCCAGCGCTGAGAAAGCAAGTGAGACATTTCAATTCAGGGAAAGCTCCCACAGGTCATGATTCCCAAGCATGGCTGTAAGTCTATGCCTCTATCTTGATGCAAGGTAGAAAAGTGTGTTGAACAGAAAAATTTTCACTAGGAAAATTTTATCATAAAATACAAAACTGATGAGACTACTCAGTTGTAAATTAAAACACCCAGGTCATGGGTCTGGAGGGTCTACACTGTGAACCAATGTGGAAGATAAGCAATGCCCAGCACACCGAAGAGAAGGGAGCATTTTCCATTTGGCTTCTGGGCTGCTTTCCTTCCTTAATATATAGCTGGTTGAGCCTTTCCTCCTCTATAACACATTTTCCTTTTAAAACAAAACAATGTTGTATTTTTGAATTATTCATTATTAAATTGACAAAATTATGTATACTTATGGTATATAATATGGTGTGATTTTTGCATGTATTGTGGAAAGATGTGAAATTTTGTATCTTTCTGTCAACATCTCTCAAATTTTAAGCCCCTGCTAACCAGCACTGTGCTCTGCTTTTTGGGTTTGATTCTTACATTCCACATATTCTTATTTTCTTCATTGCTGGGAAAAAATACCTGACATCGCATCTAAAGGGAAGAGAGGTTTATTTTGCCTCACAGTTTGTAGAGGATCAGTATGTAGATAGCTGACTCCAAGGCAGGGCAGCATGCTGGAGGAGAAAGAAACCTTAGGATAGCAGCAGGAAACAAAGAGAGATCCAGGAAAGAGGTCGATAAATCCCCAGGCCACGTTGTGAGTGACCCCCTCCTTGGGCCAGGCTTCACCTCCCAACACCACAGGTAGTCATAAGCTCATCGGTGGACCAATACACCGCTGAGTGCTATGCCCCATGACCCAAGGCCCTCCGAATGCCCTGCCTATGAACACATGGGGCTTTGCAAGAACATCTAGTTATTAACCATAATAACATATATGGGAGCTCACACAGACTTTGTCTCTGTGAATGGATACTTTATTGTAACAGTTCTGTCTAGATTCATCTGTGTTGTTGGAAATGACAGGCTTTCTTTCTCCTTTAAAGCCAACATTATCCCATCATTGATCTGTGCCATGTTTTCTTCATGTACTCATTTGCCAATAGATCTCTGGGCAGATTCCGTACTTCCGTTGCTGTGTGTAATGCTGCGCCGTTCCCATCCTGGAAGGGCAGCTGTCTTCTTGACTCAGTGGGTTGGTGGATTACACAATAGCTCATCTGTTAATTTTTTAAAAGAACTTCCATACTGCTTTCTATTGGTGGTACTGACTAACATTTTACATTTCCACCGATGGTGTGCTAAAGGTTCTCCTACCTCCACATCCCCATGAACTCCGGAGAGCTTTCCCCTTTAAGGTAATATCCACTCTAACAGGAGGAGGTGATAATTCATTTTGACTTTTTCACTTCTTTGACTATCAGCAGTGCTGCACGGTTTTTGTTATATCTATCTACCATTACCCACGATTCTTTTCCTCCTCCTCTTCTTTACGTGCCATGTATTTTTCAGTCAACTTTTCCTTTTTCTTGCTTTGACTTGGCTCTGAAGTGTAAGAGTTTTCCAACCAGAAAATGGTGAAGGCTTTTTGGGACAGAGAAACTAAGCACGAGAAAGGTCACAGAAAGATCCCAGCTCATGAAACAATCTTTTGAGTTTATTTTTTAAAGCATGATGTTGCTGTATCACGTTCATTTAACTCCGGATGAACAATGAAATTACTTTCAAACTGAGAGAGTTGGAGGGTCTGATCCAGGTTTAGTAAATACGCAACAGTTAAGTAAGTGTCCATGCACTCTGATCCAGCTTGAGTTTCTGTTTCAAATTAAAGAGGTGACATAGAAATGGTAATTTTGAGTGAAATTATCTTTTCATTTCTAAGGAACCAGAGTTAAGACGAAATAATATTCTCCTTTTGACACTATAATAGACCACTATTAGAGTTTCTTACTTAGTATGTATTTTAGATATATGACTAATCTTTCCTTCATGTGTCTCATATCATTGTTATCAAATTTGAAAGCCTGTATGATCTTACATGCTTTAAAGATTTCTCCATACTGTAATAACTGGGAGAAGGAAACAGGTAGAATAAACTTCATTATTTCTGGACCTGTCAGATGGAGTGAAATCCAGTAAAAAGCAGAACACATTTACAGTTATTTCTAGACAGAATACTAACATTGTATTTCTCTGGAAAAATGTGAAGTTTTTGTGACTATCTTGTTTTTCTATAAGTAGTACTGAAATTTCTTGGAAAAATTTCAAATGCTAAGCACAAAATAGATTAGTTCAGTGTCAAGGAATTAAACCAAAGTGATAAGTAATTATCTCAGAAGAAAATGTGAATATGGTGCAAGAAGAAAGAAGTGAAACAGTCAAAAGAATAGGACCAAGGACTGCGCAAACACTAACAGTGCAGAGGAAATCAGCAGTCAGGGAGAAAAGGCGCAGGAACGTAGGAATCCTTGCCACAAAAGGTGCTCCACCAGGCAGACAAGAGAGGAAAAATAAGTTAATCACCCTTCATATGCAGGGATACTTGAACATAATCCTGAGTTGTGGGATCCATTTAACAGGTCTAGAGAAGAGAATCATACACAATATTAATGAATTATGCCAGGCAAGGATACAGTCAGAAAATTAAATCTATCACACACAAATACAACTGTAGGAATACTTTTCAGTTTGCTCCCTTTGATGAAGAATTCTCAGAGAAGAATCCCCGACTGGAACTTGCACATATTGGAACAGTTTCTAGCAGTCTTCTTTCACACTGATTCAGCTCTTTCTTTAGTTGCTACTATTATGCGACTGCAATTATTTTTTTGTCAGGAAGGTGATCCAAACTGACTTTCTCACTAAGAATTCTGTATAGTTAGCACATGTTGAATGAGTGGCCACAGAACTCACCGATAATGACAATGGCTTACAGATATTTGCCTTTTTGTATTTGTATAAAAACTGGAAAGTATTTTTCAAGGCAACACGAGTCAGTTCACAACTGTAAAGTCCATATGTAATGCACAGTAAAGGATTAGCACACCGTAGTGCTGAACAACATTTGCCAAGCACGTGCAAGGTACTTAGCACCATTCTAGAGGTTTTGGGGAATACGGAAGAGATTTACCATGACTCCTACCCGCACCACTTATAATTTATTTAAAAGCAAAGATCAGCACATTATTTCACAGCAGTGGTCAGGGAAAATCTTACTTTCTTGCTGTAGATGCAATGGAACTGGTATGCAGTGAAGGATGGCCATGTAGTTTGAGTGATTCAGTAGAATTTGCCTTGAGAAAGAACCTATTTGGGGCTTAATAGATGGTAAGGATTAGATGAAGGGGAAAAGAAAGGCAATGTACAACAGGCCCAGTCTAAAGCAAGGTACATGACTTACTCATGGGTTGATAAGAAAGCAAAGCGAAACACTTTTAGGGAGGGTACAATAAGGAGCAGGTGAACCGAAAGAAGAGTGTGTTTATATCTAACTGAATTGTGCAAAAAGAGAGTTGCCAAGTTTTAAGCAAGCTTGGGTATGGTCTAGATCGTACTTGGGCATACCTCATCATACTTGGGCATACCTGATCATACCTGGGCATACCTGATCACACTTGGGCATACCTGATCATACTTGGGCATATTTGATCATACATACATGGGCGTACTGGACCAAACTTGGCAAAGGCCTTGATCATGTTATTATACGCAGCTGAGTTATGTAACAATATTATAGGCAGTCAGACAGGGCAAGGCCCTTGAGGGGATCAGTGCAGAGGATGAGAACACATCACAGCTGTGGCTGGAGGTGCATCTGGTGGAGGCCAGGCCTCAAGATAAAGACAGAGTGATCAAGCCTGTGTGCATCCCCAATGGATGAGCAGTAAAGATTATACCATAACTGATATCACCCAGTACAATAAAGTCTAGATACACATCAATCACCCAGGTGTGTGACCAGGCCCTCCTGATCCATCCCTTCCTAAGAAGGTCTTAGTTCTTTCCATGCACACTTGCTATGTGACTCACTTCCCCACTGGATCAATATTACCTCAACAGCTATACTCGTAATGTTATTGGGTGACTGTAGTTTTGGCCCATACCCGCCTCGTGATTTTGTACCCACCTGGTGATTCTACTCTATAAAATTTCCTTTGAGAAGTGAGCTCATTGGCAACACACATGGGTCCCCTCCTGTCTCTCAGGAGCTGTCTCCCTCAGTACTCTTAAGCTCCTACTCTTAACTGCTGTTCTTCCTCAGAATTTGATCTTTAATTTGGGGGAAAACAAACTCTGTCTCTGACATCTAGCAGGTTGGGAGTTATGTTATTTCCCCATATTATTTCCCCTATACTGGTGTGATTTGATTTTACGAGTGGGATGTTAGTGGGTATGATAAATACAGAGTTTTGAAAAGTATTTTTATGCAGGATATGGTCCAGGGTGTTCTTGCATTTGTCATGATAAGAATTAATTCCCAGCACTCAGAAGCCTGAGGGAGGAGGATTGCCTCAAGTTCAAGGCCAGCTTGGGAAGAACAGTGAGTTCAAAGCTTCCCTGAACTACATAGTGAGACCCCATTTTAAATATATATATAGATAAGAGAGAGAGAGAAATCTTAGAATTCTAATGTATAGTCTAAATATTTGGTGACTTTAGCCAAAGTTACAATATAAATACTGGTTCCAAAGGTCAGTTAACACCTACACACATTTACATTTGTGCATTTATGGACACAAATTAAATTGGAATGACTAATTTAAAATTTCCTGTACATTTAGAATAGTAATATAATTCTGGATCCTAAGGTCTCTTAAGGAATTTGTTATTATTTTTAAATTTAAATAAAGTATTTAACATTTATTTTGTTCCAAAATTACTTTGTTTACCCATGTTTTATAGTGTTTGCTGAAGTTGTATTTTTCTGAATGTTTTGGTGGATTTTATAACAGCACATAAATTTTCAATAATACTAAGTAGAGTACAGAAGAAATTGTTCATGTAATTTGATATTAAGAATTAAAACTGATTTTAAACTGAAAATAAAACAGAAAAGGAATGCAGTATAAAAAAGGATGATGTGATCAGGGAATGGAAGTGACAAAAAAACCAAAACATTATTTTATAAGTTCATAACATTGGCTAAAAGGGGTTTAAATATACATCCTTCTAAGAAACAATTTTATTGGTTAGATAAGACTCATTCTGAGTGCATATGATAATTCTAAAATTATTTGAATAACCAAAATTAATGTGTTTACAGGTTGAGGAATATGATAGCATTACTGATCACCAAAAGCAAAATGTGTGACTGGTTTCAACTTTAGAAAATAAATACTGTGTGAACAGAATGATTTCACATTGTATAGCAAATTGATGGATTTTCCTCATAAACTCATAGTTAGGAACATTATTGCATATATGGTTTATTTTAAGCATGGAATTGAATTATAGCTACATTTCTCTAATTGTGTTTTCAAAATGAAGGCCCACTGGGTAAATGAGTATGGGATTTACCACCTGCACTAGAGTGGAAATTGCTATTAAGCAAGTAGAAGATTATTTAAAAAATCCAGTCCTAAATTCACTTTTGAACACCACAGCCAGATATTTTTTCAGCCTTCCCTTTGAAATTATGTTTATTACTTTTATTTTTTAATTATATGAAGAAAACTAATATTCATTTGCCCCAAAGAACAGATTCTTCTACTTCTTCAATGAGGCGCTGTGTAGATGGCAGCTGGAGTTCATCCATTCCATCTGCAGTTTCCTAGTTTCCTTGTAGACACCAAATGTCTTTTTAGGATAGAGCTTTGCACACTGGCAATATCATAGCCAATGAGGTTTATCCAAGGCGTGATTATTGCTAACTGAAAACTTTTCAGGGTAGAGATATCCCTGTGCATAGCACATAGGTGGGACTGAGAAAGTTTGAGTTAATTGAATGTCTTGAGAGGTCTGGGCTGAAGGAACCAATTCCCAATGTTTGGCTCCAGGATCAGAAAGGAGCCTATCTACGGAACAGAAATACAGTTTGGGATCAAGGCTGAAAATCCCAGACAACCCAGGAAGTTGATGAAAGTGATCCCTGGTGGTGATGAGGAGCTCACTGGCTTACCTGCCTTTAACCTGCTGCCCCCTTCATGGTCTCCGCCCTCCTCACTGCTAGGCTTCTCTTGTGGCTCTTCTATTTCCTGTGAGGACAGATTCATGCATGCTGGAGTCCAGCTCCGACCATGGGAACAGGGAGAGGGGAGAGGGAATGAACCAAAGAAAGAAGGGGTCGGGAGACTGGTGAAGGTAACCAGCAGTTTCGTTTATTGAGCAAAGCACTTCAGTATAGGTTTGTCAGGCAGGCTGCCAGACCCTTGCCCTAGCTACAACTCCAAGCTTCCTGCTTCTGTTACAGTGGTCGCTGAGGTACACAATGACCCGTTCAGGACCACCGCCTTTACAGATTGCTTTCCCACAAGTCAGTCCATTACTCTTCTTCTTACAAGGAAGTTATACCCATTGCCATGGGGAGGTTACAGTTATACCCATTGCCATGGGCACATCTTGTCCTCATCCAGCCTGGTCCCCAACATCTCCCCCTTTTTGTTTTAACAACATACTGGATCCTGTCTAATTTATTACAGTTTTTAATGTGATTGGCCAACCATTTGACTGTAACTCTAGCAAAAATGCATACAAAGAAGCAAAACAATCAATCACTAGGCATTCTTGATTTCACAGAATTATTTACTTATCTACAGGACTAAGATTTTCCCAACGTGCTGAGGCTTGTACAGAGCACTCTCTTAACTCTGCTCCTGTGGGCAAACATTGTCACACAGGAGGGAAGGGACTCCCTCTCCACCCTGAAGGGGTGCATTTCATCCAGGACTCTGCTTTATTAATCTTTTTAGTTCTGATCCTTCAGGCTCCCAAATATCCTCCATCAAATGCACAGTGAACATTTAAAGGGTTAAGAATAATTGAGAGTAGAGAGAGAGGTGGGATCCATTCCGTGTAGCCCCCCCTTGCAGGTGCTTGCTGCCAGTCCCACCTTAGTCAGAGAGCCGACTTCGGAAGGTCTCCGGCATCTCTCCCCTTTTTATGCTTCAATTGGAGAGTTTTGATATCTGTGCAGAGCGGATTCCTCGGAAGAGGGCTCGAATGATGACCAGAAGGAGAACAACAAGGGCCAGAACCACTCCTCCAATGACGGCAACATTATAAATAAATGCCATGAAGTTTGACCCTGAATGAAAGTTTTAATCTACCAAGCACATCAGACACCACTTCAGAGGTGGAGAGGAGAGTTGACCCCGAATGAGAAATGTCCTGTATTTTTTGATGTAAAGATGATAAATCTAGACTAATATCACTATTGTTCCATACTCCCATAAAATGCATTTGAATCTTATCCCAAGTATGCACTGTTTTATTATATTCTAAGGGTGTGACACAAATCCATTGATATTCAATATGACATCTGAGGAAAAGTATTATCTTGAGGCCAAGCGATTGATTTCCTATTGCTATAACTGCCTCTTCTAGAGCATTTACCTTGGCTTATAGCTTTCTATCGATACTTTCTTGTGCAGCCAAGGTGATATTAATATTCTTAGTCAGTTGATCTACATGGTTTGCAGTATGAACTTCTTGAATGAGAGCTGTGGTTGCTGTGGCCACAGAGCCTGTGATAGATATGAGTGCCGTAATACCTGCTATCAGTGCACCCACGAACCTCTTTGGTCTAGATAGAGCATCACCCATGTCCTGCAAAGCCTGCAGCCCAGGGATATCATACCATGACCCTTTCATCTTAACAGGTGTCATGATTAAAGAGGCTGCTGTAATACAAGCACAGTTTCATTCAGTAACAGAGTGGAAATACAATGAGTCAAAGTACAATTTTTGCAAATAATGTGATACAGTGTCCCAGAACCATCAATCTTTTGTATGATATTAAGTTTTCCCTTTCCTTTATCTAACAACAGCAGAAAGGGAGCTGAACACAAGCTGTTATATAGTGAGATTTAGCTTTGTTGTGACCTGGTTTCTTTGGTTTAATTAATCCTGTGGCTGCCATAAGCTGCCAAAGTTGTGTCTGTAGGTAGATGGAGTTTTGTTTCGTTTTCTTTTGCTAAACACACCTGAAACCCATTCTCCTGAATACCAGAAAGGGAGAATACCAGTCGCAGATCCAAATTACATAACTTCTTCAGGGGCATGTAAAGCCAAGGATCCGTCAGGACCATTGGCATATACAAACCCTCGAACTGAAGGATAGAAGACTGACCAATCGGTGATATCCTGATTTGTAGCAGCTAAATAATGTGCAATTCCCATGGGGAACACATAAGAAACCCCATGGGGGAAACCTGTCAAAGTGTCAATAGCACTCCAGAGTGTGTCACTGGGTGTAGGGCAAGGTTTTATTTTCTTAGGCGGACTTTCCTTAGACCGTGAAAAGGTGAAGCTAAAATTAGGTTGAGAAATACTCATAAGGGACAGGTTCCATTGGTCTGTCTGGTTACCATTTCTCTTTGGTCTGGGTGAATCAGTACCTGACTCTAGTGAAAAGTGCCATACATCCTGGATTAGCAGGAGTTCCTCCTAATGTAAAACATAGAGGAAAAATATCAGTATAGCCTTCAGAAGAAAAATTGTCATCTTGATGTATATGAGCATTAGAATTACCTCCCAAAAATTCTGAGTTATTAGTAAACACAGGAATATCCTGACTTCCCCAAGCAGCCGGCTGTAAAATGACTGGGTCAGGAACATATGCCCAATAAGTTGTAGCACTGCATACCTGACAAAAGATGATAATCAATATAACAATAAACAAGACAAAGCATGTCTTTTGGACCTTCCAACTGCTCAGGAAATCTGTGTTGGAGGCAGGTGTCTTGAGTTGAGAGAAAGAATCATTCTGGAACAGCATCCTCTTTAGCAGTAGGAGCGGTGATGTCAGATTGACAAGGAGCAGAAATGGTGGTGTCTCTGGAGGCGCTGCCGGAGGCTTCCTCAGCAGAGAGCAGAGCAGTGAACTCGATGGTCTTCGTAGTTGATTCATGAAGTGCCAGTTGCTCTGAAATCCAATCAGGTGTCTTTGTAACCTGGCAAAAAAGAATTGTCAGCATGGCTATGAACAGATGACCAGGAGTAAGACTCACACCCTGAGCCTCTACTACACGTGAAGCTTCATGTGTCAGGCTCTTAATCTGGTCCCATGTTGGAGGGCAACTGCTCAAGGTGTTCCTCGTTAGCTCCTTGCCCTTTGGGGTTTGCTGAATTCAAAGTCTCTTCATTGGTGGTATGAGAGTTTCGGAGCCAGTCATCATTGCTGGATCCATGACAGAGCTTCACAAGGTGATCAGAGATCCAAATGGGTGAAGTAGCAGACCTATGAAAAACACAAGCATAGTCTCTACCCCTGGTTAGAAGGGTGTCTGGCCCATTCCTTTGCCAGGTGAGGGCATCTCTCCAGTAAACCTGAAAGTAAGAGATGGAGGACATTGTCCAATAGCATTGAGCACGGCTTGTCTCGCATCATTAAAAGTCAAAAAGTTAAGCACAAAAAGTGCGTGATGTAGAAGAGCATGTGGGGAGGGATAAACCATCTCTCCCTTTTGTAAAGAAAAAACTTGAGCCTTAAGGGTGGCATGGGACCGTTCAATAATGTTTTGTCCCATTGGATTATAATGAATTCCTGTGGTGTGAGAAATAGAAAATTGGTAACACAATTTTGCAAAGGACTGCCTAGTGTAGGCAGGGCCATTTTCCATTTTAATCATTTTAGGGAAACCCATGATGGAAAAGCATAATAAGAGATGTTGAATAACATCTTTAGCAGCCTCACGTGTGCGAACTGAGGATACCAAAAAATGTGAGAAAGTATCAATGGTGACACACACAAATGACAATCTGCCAAAGGAAGGACAATGGGTCACATCCATCTACCACAAGTGCCGAGGCATGAGACCCCGAGGATTGATGCCATCTCCAAGGTAGGGTGCAGATTTATGACGAGCATGACAGGCTGAACAGTCCCCGACAATGGCTCTAGCCACCTCTTTAGTGATGCCAAACTGGTATCACAGGGCACGGGCAGACTGATGATGAATAGCATGAGAGTTAATGGTAGTTTGTATGGGGGTTAAAACAGAAAATGCCTCCCAAGAAAAATGATCAGCTGTGGAATTTTCCAACGAAAGTGATCCAGGCAAAAGAGAGTGGGCTCGAATATGACTCACAAAGAAAGGTGCAGTTCTCACAATCATGGACTGCAACTGTAAAAGTAAAGCTGCAACAGGAGAGTTAGTAGCATGAACAGAAACTGTTTCAAGAAAAGGGAATAAAGGAGAAATATACTGTGAATCAGTATATAGGTTAAAGGTAGATGTTTGTAACAAAGTGAAGGGAAACAATAAAGCAATAAGTTCTCCTTGTTGAGCAGAAGTGAAAAATCTGATGACCAATGACGACCACTGCATGGTGTGCAGGGCTGGCATTGGTAAAGACAGTCACTGCATCAGAGAGAGGCTGTGGAGCACAATAGCAAGGAACAATGAAAGGATGTTTAATAAAAAAGGAAAGTAAGCAGCTGTTTGGACAGTGAAAGAGAACCTGGCCTGGGAACACTGCAAAAGCAAGTCCCCATTAATTAGTAGAAGCAAGTAACCATTCATGCTTCTTATTAGTATATGGGATGACTATCTGAGGACAATCTATTCCAAACAACTCTCTAGATCTTTCCCTTGCCTTAATTATTAAAAGAGCAGCAAGAGTATAGTATGGAGGAGCCATGTGGTTGGAGGTGGCAGGGAGAGATGTTCATTCTATGAGTCTTTACTGCCAGAAGACGCCAGTGGGCATGTGAGGTGTAGATGGCACCAATAAAGACCATTCTTACAGGGGATCCCAGCTTTGTACCTGTGCCTTAGCCAAGGCTTGCTCCCCCAGCTGCAACACCCTCCTCACAGAAGGAGTGAGTGAGCTGGTGGAGATGAAGACCTCAATTGTTAAACATCCAGCAGGGAAGATTAAAGACATAACATTGTAAGAGAGGCAGTAAGCTTAATATTGCCATCTGATCTGAATAATATCTTAGAACATAAAAATGGAACCATTGTTTTTTAAGAACTCTGGATCTCTCACCATCCAAATCTCAACAGAATGCTAAACAAGTAACAGCTGCATACCTTTACCCCAAAATTTAGAAATCAAAGCCATAATATTTTTACTTAAAATTTCACCCTGACATAACACCCTTTTAACCAACCATCTCTATCCAATGCACAAGAAGCTTCTATCCAACCTGTTGTCCTTCAATGGGATACAGATAACAAGTTTCTGCCGAAGACAAAGGTCTGAATCCAAAGGAAAGGCTCATCACAACAAGCAATCTTTGTTTTACATTTTGGAAGACCTGTAGATCCAGAATCATGCATGCATTAAATATACCATGAGATTAACACTAATGAATTACCATACATATGTGAAAACCTTTGTTAAAATTTAGTTTTTATACCAAGAGCATCTTTTATGACAAAATCTTTTTATAAATAATTCAATTATTGTGGTGTCTCCCAAGAGACTATGGAGATCACTGGGGGCGCCTGATTAGCGAACAAAGGTTGGCCACTCCTCTATTCATCATTTGAAGTCTTACCCAATAATTTCTCCTTATCCTAAGGATTGTAGTTAAATATCTTAATTTTGATATCATTTAAACCAGCTGGTAACTCAAGTAAAAGCATGCTTTCAAATCTATAACCCAACTGTATTAGGAATAAATGATAAAAGAAAAATTGTTGAGGTCAAAAAAGGGGAACAGCTGTTCACAGAATGACAAACATGCAAACAAATACATAGAAAAAACAAACATCTTTACAAAACCAGAGTACACTCAAATATATGTTTGACCAAATTAAAATATAGTAACTCTATTATAATTTTATAATTTAAATAGACTAGTCAGAGTTTGTTGACAATTAGCAGAGATCGCATCAGAAAATTTGCATAAAACAATCCTTAATCTGTAATAAATATATATATATATTTTATTGCATCTTAAGAATACTGATAATCTCCAGCTTAAGAACCCTATATATTGTCATTTTTGAGACCTTTAAGTCCCATTTAGATTACTATTTCCTGGGCCTGGTTAGTATTTAGAGCTTTTAAGGTTTGATGGGTGCTGCCTTGAGGATTATGGAGTATTTCTGTGGAATGAGAAATCTTAAATGTGTCATAGAAGATGGCCAATGTGCAAAAGTATAAGCAGGAGCACCGTCTGTTTTTAAAGCTTTACACTTGTCCATGTTTATTAAATCATCATCAGTATAAGTAACTGGAAAGCAAAAGGGAAAGCAGGATATTGGGCAGATGTGTAGAGGGAGCGGTTAGAGGCCTTTGTTTTAACTTTAACTCCTTTAGATTTTGCCACAGTGCTGTAAAACTACCCGAAAGGTTTTATTAATCTTAACCTGATATTGGCTTTGATTTTGTCCCCTAACCAGAACAGGGAAGGCTAAAGTCAGAGGTATAGCCTCATTTTTCTGTTTCTCATGCTCTACCGACTGAGCTAGCCAGGCCATGTATTTGACAGTGCTCCCTGAGAGCTTTTCTCAGCTTGTCCCACGTTTTAATATCCAATGCATCACCCGGGGGAACTCAATGGCAGCACCCAGCAATGAAAGAGAGAAAGCAAGAAATTTGCGGGGAAGTGACAGCAGTTCCCCAGGACTTTAAAAGAGTCCTGACGATGTCCACAAAAAGTCTGTGCTCTTTGGACTGATTATGTCCCATTTTACTCTCGATGAGAAATGCCTCTCTTCTACTCACATATACTGTCGAGGCCTCTTCCAAAGGGGGTTCCCGTGTCCTGTACACCTATGTCTGAGGTCCCTGTTGATGTGTGCACCCCCTGCTTCGGGCCCCACGTTGCGCTCCAGCTGCCAGAGTTCAGCTCCTATCATGGAAACAGGGAGAGGGGAGAGGGAATGAACCAAAGAAAGAAGGGGTCAGGAGGACTGGTGAAGGTAACCAGCAGTTTTGTTTACTGAGCAAAGCACTTAAGTACAGGTTTATCAGGCAGGCTGCCAGACCCTTGCCCTAGCTACAACTCCAAGGTTCCTGCTTCTGTTACAATGGTTACTGAGGTACATAATGACCTGTTCAGGACCACTGCCTTTACAGATTGCTTTCCCACAAGTCAGTCCATTACTCTTCTTACAAGGAAGTTATACCCATTGCCATGGGGAGGTCTTGTCTTCATCCAGCCGGGTGCCCAACACATGCACACCAGCAGGAAACCAGTACCTCAGCAAAATATTTTAGACTTTTGGAAAAAGTGATGCGGATAGACCTGTGGACCCTGTCCCCAGCAGAGCAACACTTAACTGGTGAAAATCATTTGGGAGAAACCAAAGTCTCTAAAAATTCTCTGAAAGGACATAGCAAATAGAAAAAATTTATTCAAGATCTACTGACTTTCAGTAAGAACTGTAAGCTGGGTGTGGCAGTGCACACCTATATCCTAAGAATTTTGGGAGCCTGAGACCGGAAAATCACAAGTTCGAGGTCAGCTTGAGCCATTTAGTGACTTAGAAAGACCTTCTTTCAACAAAGAAAGAAAGAAAAAGAGAGAGAAACAAAGAAAGAAAGAAAAAAAAAAAGAAATTAAAGAAGCCTGGAGATATCATTCCATGGGAATTCCTGGCATTCAATCTCTGATACAGAAAAAAAAAAAAAAACTGTGACCCTTGAGCCACAACTGTCTACCCCCTCCTCTCCCTGATTCAGTTGTACGTAACAGACATCGGCTGTATTTTGGGTGGGTGTGGCGGTGGAAACAGGAATTTCTCTCCCCACACTCCCATGCTATGAATGACTTTACCCTTGCTATTTCTCACATCCCCAAACTTCCTGTCACAGGAGCTCTATTCTAGGAAACCATGGCTAAGAGAAAGGGCTTGAGCGTCCTTCCCCATCTGTACCAGTCATAGTGTAGATCATCCACCATGGGGATGCTGACTGGGAACATTTGTCCCCTCTTCAGCTTTCTTCTACACAATGCAGAGTATTAACCACTATATGATCACGGTGTGCTACCAGGGACCTCTCAGCCTTCTTCTAAGTTAGAGGTTTCATAGGCCAGGAAGACCAGGGACTACACTCCCCCAGTAAGCTGTTCACAAAATAGCTAGTTAGGAGATTTGTGGGGGTTTGTTTTAAGATGCTTTGTTCTCACGATTTGATTTAGGTTGGCCTTGAATTCCTGGCAATTTGTAGGTGTTACAGTCCACAGAGAAGTCAAGTCTGGTGCAGTGGTCAGCGGCTCTGCCTCGGGGCAAAGTCAGAGGATAGCAGAATTTTATAACACACCCTAAGGGAAGCTGTCTTTATCTGAATCAGTGTAGGCCTTGTGCGTTGGAAAAAGGAACATTCAACTTAGCAGTTAGGAGGAGGTCTACAGATGAATGATATGAGTGAAGACAAGAAAAGTGTCAAATACAAGTTTGAATCAGAGAGCATGGCATTGAGAAGAATGTTCCTGCAGTCAGAGAGGCATTCTCAGAGGCTCACAAACCTGTGCATCTGGGAAGGGTCTCACTTTATTTGGATCAGACAGTGGAGGAACCTGTACTGAGAGGCATTTTTAAAAACAACTGCGTGATAAAGTTTCAGGAATGGAGGCTACCAGAAGACTTTGCTAAAATAGAAGAACACCCAGAGGCTTAGTAAGGAAACCAAGGAAAATCATGTTCAGAAAAGGTCTGGCTAAAATGACAGTGATCCTGTGAACAAGGAGACCATTCACATGCCCAGGTGTGCATTTCATGAGAAGCCACAGGAACCCCTGCACATGCAGAGGAAGAAGACTTCACTGAAGGAATTTCCAGAGGTCACTACATGAACACAAAAGCCATAGCAGAATGAAGGAGCCGTGCGGGGGGGGGTGACTCTTTACTCAGAGTTTCTAAAATATGTTCTCTCATCAACAGTGATAGCAAATCACAAATAACACAAAGAAACATAAGGTTGCCTCACAAAAAAGGAAAAAAGGAAGGAAGGAAGGAAGGAAGGAAGGAGAGAGGAGTGAGAAAGGACAGAAGGAGAATAAGTAGGAATTATATAAGTTATTCATAAGGAAGCAAGATATTGGGTAAATACAAAAAGGACCCTGAACTACTTATTACAAATGTACTCAAAGATCTAAAGGAAACCTTGTCTAAAGAATTTTTAAAAGCCATTACATCAATTTCTTCCTAACTTGATGATTTGAATAAAGAGATGGTCATTATTCTTTAAAAGGCACTCCATTTTTGTGAAGTTGAAAAGTGCAATAACTGAAATGGAAAGCTCACTAGAAGACTTTAAAAGTAAATTAAAGATAAATAAAAATGGCCAATGTACAATCAGATGGATTTAAAAAGAGAGGACATAGCTTAAAAAGTAAAATGAAAGCAGGGCCAATGTTTTTGACCTTACACACAAAAGAAATTATAAGAAATAATATGAGCAACCAATTAGATAATCTAGAAAAAAATGTACAAGACCTTGGTGTTTGGTTTAGATAAAAATGTTTCCCGCAATGCTCACTGTGGTAAAGTTTAGTTGTTGGTGGCATTTTGGGAGGTCTGCAATCAGTGGGAAAATCTACTTTTGGGGATCACAGAATGAAGTAACCTCTATTTTGCATAATAATGGCCATAAATCTCAAGAGCACTTAGGCTGGCAATTTAAATATATTAAAGAAAAGCTACAGAGAAGTTATTTCAAGTGAAACGAAGTTAATGACAGGCAATTCAGGTAGCAATGTAATCTGGTGCCCCATGGTTAAGGGTTCACTTCTTACTCAGGTCCACATCAGACCAGAGATTGTTTCTCAAGAGAGTAGTTGTCCACAATGATGCAGATTCTTACTCCAAAATCCTAAGGGCTTCGCTGTGATTCACCTGTGGGGGCTGCCAGAGAGTTCAGACAGCTTCCCTCTCTGCCAGAGTCATTGCAAGTATCATTGGATCTCCTAGGTCACACGGCCCAGTGGCACAGCAGCCTGCATAGCAGCCTGGACCTGTTGCAGAGCCTTCTCCTGTCCTGGGTGCCACTCAAAACTAGGAGCTCTCTGAGTCACTCGGTAAATGGGCTGGAGCCAGACACCTAAGTGAGGAATGTATTGCCTCCAAAATCCAAATACTAGGCATTATGCCTCTTTCTTGGTTGTAGGAAGGGCCAATGCAATAATTTATCTTTCATCTTACAAGGGGTAGCTCTATATGCCCCACATCAACAGACATCTAGAAATCTCATTGAGTAAATGGGTCCTTGAATCTTAGTTGGATTTATATTCCATCTGCCAGTTCACAAATGCTTTACTTACAAGCCCATAGAAGTCCTACTTCTTGCTCACTTGGTCCAACCAGTGTAATGCCATTAGTGTACTGGATAAGTGTGATACCTCTTGGAAGAGAAAGATGATCAAGATTCCTTCAAATTTGGTTGTGATGCAAGGCTGGAAAGTTACCATAACTCCTAGGTAGCACAGTGAAGGTGTATTACTTGCCTTGGCAACTGAAAAAACATTGTTTCTGGTGGGACTTATGGGTAAATATAGAGAGAAATGCATTTGTTAAGTCAATGGCTGCATATTGGGTACAAAGAGATGTGTTAATCTACACAAACAAGGAAATATCTGGTACGACAGCTGCAACTGGAGACACCACTTTCTTAAGCTTACAGTAATCCACTGTCTTTCTCTAAGATCTCTTTGTCTAACACACAGGCTGAATAGAAGTGTTAAATGTGAATATGGTAGGCACCACCTCAGCATCCTTCCAGCCCTTGATTGTGTCACTAATGTTGGCAAATGCTTCCAGGGATGTGACAGCGTCTGAATTTTATTTCTCAGGTAGAGGCAACTCTAATAGCTTCCAGCTGATCTTTCCCACCACGATAGTTGGTAGTCCTCACTCCACAAGTTAGGGAACCAGTAGGGAAGGTCTGCTAAGTCCTAAATATATCTATCCCAAGTATGCACTGTAGAGCTGGAGAAATGACTACAGGATGGATTTGGTGACCCACTCAAAGAAGTCTGGCTGATTTTCTTTCTAATACTTAGCTACTATTTGAAATATAACAAAAGTTCCAATATTCCTTCATTGCTACCACACATAGCAGTTTAGCTTTTAATGCAGCCACTTTATCTGCCTACATGAACACAGTTGCCATTCTCCATGAAGTAACTGACTGAGTTCATTGAGTAGGTTGACTATGTCACACAAGTAAGCACATTTTGCAACCCATCCTGTGTCACTGAGTTGGGTTTCCAGGGGTGACTATTTTTGTAAAAGAAATCTTTGAAACAGCTCTTGCAATTCAAAAATATCTGGCAAGTGGTCTTTTTGTAGAAGGGCATCTCACATCTTTGTGTGAGAAGACATGTGCACTGTGCCAATCTCCTCATAGAGCTACATGAGTAGATATGATGTAAGATCATGTACTTACGTGTGACTGATAATTTTAAGCATATCTTGCAAAATGTTCAGTGCAGGTGACATTTTTCCACTAGCCAGCATTTCTCTCTGGATGAATGTCAAGAGACCCACATATAGAAGTGAGTTCTTTGACCAAAGCTGATGGCAGCAAAACTTAACTGCTTAATCAGACTTGAGCTCTCCAAAACAAGGCATAAATTAGGGTGTAGGGGCTCATGCATATAATCCCAGCACTCTGCACAGCTGCAGTAGCTTGATCAAAAGTTGGTGTTCAGCATGGGCAAATTAGTGAGATACTATCTATCTTGTTTACTTTTCTCTCATTGCTGAGGCAAAACATCCAATGCTCAAAATTAAGGAAGGAAAGGTTTATTCAGCTTACAATTTGTGCAGGCTTCAGACCATAGTGGGCTGGTTCCAAGGCAGAATGGCACATGGCAGAAGGCAGCAGTTTATGGCAGTGGAACACCATAAAAACAAGAAGGAAAGGGAGGAATGGAAGCAAGCAGCCTCTTCCTCTCCCTTACATATGCAAACTATCTGGCCTAGAGCAATGTAGCATTTGCAACCATGAATCAAAACTCTAGAAGCCTGCCCCACGACTGCATGTGGCTTTGGGGAGACCCCAAGACACAAATCATAACACTATCTCAATATAAAAAAATGAAAAAAGCCTGGAGATGTAGTTCAGTGCCAAGAAACTGGGTTCAGAACCCAGTATTGTGCACACGCGCGCGCGCGTGCGCGCACACACACACACACACACACACACACACAAATGTGCAACAGCTTTCATTTTACTTCTCCTTTTAATCCACCCAACCGTGTTAGATAGTGCCACGCACAACAGAAGTGCATCGCCTCCCTCAGTTTGTGGCCTGCTCGCAAATCAACTCTGGAGACCCCCACAGACACACACAGATGTGTGCTCCACTAACCTCGTGTTTCTTAGTGCAGTAAAATGGCATGTCACAATTACTTGTTACACAGCATTTGGGGATACCTTGCAACATGCCCACCGCAGGGGGGGAGCTACTGCACACCACATGTAAAGCTTCATGTTGTCACTGATTATCTGGATCAGACTATTGAGTTGTGCACATATGTATTTGCATAACCAAGTATTAGGCAAAAATAATTATTCTATTTTCTCTATATTAAATATCTGAAAAAGCCTCAGATAGACATTTATTCATTCCCAAACCATAGTGTTATTGGTCCTGCTTGAGTAGTAATACCAATAATAATACTCTTGTAATAATAACAAGAGTACAAATACAAATTCAAGGAAGGATCTAAGAAAAATATGTATAGGTACTTTTATCCAAGGGATACTACTTTTTCTTTCCCAAATATGAATTTTAGCCATATTTTGAACCAGATATTAAATTTATTTTCACTTATAATTATTACCCAAGGAAAAGAAAAAATAGAACATATTTTGTCTTTTATCAAGGCTTATAGATTGCAAGAATGAATATGAAATAACTACATGAGGTAATTTTCATTTCTATCAAAAAAAGACTAAGAAAGAGAAAAAACAATTACCCTAAAACTTGTAGGCATTAACTAACAATTTATACACATTTACAATGCAACTAACTTCAGATTTATGGTAATAATTATTGTGACCCATCTGTACTGCTGGAGAAGAAAACATTTAATTATCTATGATTGAATTTTCCAAGTTATTTTCTGTGCATAGAAGTGTGTGTTTTTGTGTGTGTCTGTGTTTCAGTGAACCTGTATGTGTGCACGTGCATGCATGCTCATGGGTGTGTGTGTATGTGTGTGTGTGTGTGTGTGTGTGTGTGTGTGTATGTATGTGTGCATATGCACGTGTGTGGGTGTATCTGAGACTCACAAGGGGATAAGCAAAGAAGGAAATTTGGAATCATTAAACCCGTACCTGCTGTGCCAAACTCCTTGGTTAAGCCATGATCTTTAAGTATGAAAATGTGATGCTACATGCATTGCTCTGTTAGGCTAATTATTCAGGTTTATTATTGACGAATTATCAGTCATAATCTAAATACCTGTGAGGCTGCCAAAATGATTCTTTTTTTGAGTGTTGCTCATTCAGAAAAAGAGTGCAATAGCTGCAACACTTTAAAAGTTGAGAAAAGAATTAACATTTAGCAAAAATCTGCAAGTTGGCTCTGTTAATCTCATAAAATTACAGAAAAATACATAAAACAGTAGGATATAGTCAGACTCAGACCCCAAACAGACATCTCCGAGTGTTAAAAGGCTGAAAAATCTGTAGCGGCAGATGTATTTGTATATTTGTCCTGTATTTTATTTCACCACATATGGTTCCATATTACCAGTGAACATGATTATAATGCTTCTGTTCATGTTGTTACAGCTAAGGCAGCAATGCCATTTATAAACATTTTCCCACCCAGGTGTTCCAATTACATTTAAGTTTATACATTTTTCCATAACTTTTATTTTGTCATAAAGTTAGGTCACTGGAGGGATAAAATATCACAGTGGAAGATTTTCATTTTATTTCTTTTGATAGATTCGGCCTCAAACAGTTTATGGAATCATGTGTATATCTCTATTCCATCAGTTTTATTGAACGGTTTTCAGAAGAGGTAAAATTCTAAGCATAGACGCGCGGTTGGCCAAATCTGCTACTGCTATGGATGCCTATAATCCCAGGGCAGCTCTGCACTCCCCTACCCCTTTGCCATTGGTCTCCACCTCCATCCTGTGGAGGAGAAGAATCTGTGAACAGGAGAACCGAGAGTCACCAACCAACGCCTTGGATTCAATAGGTGTATTTGCCATATTCAAGGCAGGAATGCCTCTCAGAGTGGGTTGAACACTTCGTGAATGGGTGAATAATGGACATAATTAATTTTTTCCCAAAGAGAAAATCATCATACCCACAAATACATTGAGATTGTGAGAGTGTTTAAACTTATTTTGGTAGATATTCATGAGAAAAAAATCTTTAGAACTGCTTTTTCACCTAGATGCACCTGGCCTACTTTAACTTGAAATCAGAATCCCCATTAACACTCTAGTGATGACTTGAACCTCGGAAGGGATAGACCTTGCAGAGGTCTTTGTAAACTTATGCTTCTGTCAGTAAACTAGTAGGGAGCTTCGGGGTGTAAACAGATGGTGCATATTCATAAGGTACACCATCCACATCACAGTGATGTGCAGGAACCCAAAACTGTAGATTTTATAAGAGATTAATTACTACTCTAATAAAACCTCTTTTTTTTTTGGTACCAGGAATCGAACTCAGGCCCTTGTGTTTACCAGGCAGGCTCTGGGCCACTGAGCTATATCCCTGTGATAAAACCATTTGACTCCCTTGTAAGACTGTTGTCACATTTGATAATCTAGGATAACTGGTATGAACCCTTGAGATCCTTGTTAGGTGCTCACACCTTCAATCTTTAGAGCACTTCCTCTGCAGCCCTCTCCTTTTCTTAGGATCACAAAATACACTGTAATTTAAGAAATTATTTCCAACTTCTCTATATAGAAATGTTTCTCTTAAATCACCTCTAAGAAATTGCTGGAATTAGTGGTATCTGTGTTCCTAACAACTATTCTGGAGTAAAGATTGTATTTCACAAATGGGGAACCATTTATAGCACTACCTTATGAAATAGCTCTGCAGCCTCAAGATTTTAGATTACTGTTATGATTGATAAATTGTGTCAACTTGGGGAGTCCAGAAGTTTGGCTGAGTGGTTCAGCAAGAAGCCAGGGTGCTTACTTGTATACATCCTGAGCCTGTGAAAGAGGAGGGCATGGAGATTATGTGAGAGCTAACAGGCCCCCTGGGTGGGGGTAGCCTGTTTACAATGTAAAGGAAGGAAGGATGGTTGCTACCATTCCTCCCTTTTGCTCTGGTTGTTCTTGCTGTGCTCTCCTGCCATGAACATTTGCACTCTGCTATGTGCCACTCTGCCTCTGAACCAGCCAAGTATGGAATGAAACCTCCACAAACTGTAAGCTAAATAAACCTTTCCTTCCTTCATTTAGGGTGTTGGGTATTTTGTCTCAGCAACGAGAAAAAGTAACCAAGACAATTACTAAATGGCAAACTGTGGCCGGTTGTGCCTGGACTCTACCAGGATTATATCTGATTCAGCTCCTTTGAAAGAAAGGCCATTTTTATGTAATTAATTTTACTTACATTATGTGTCAATTATTACATTACCATACCAGAATTAGTTGTGGAAGATAATAGGCCACATTGCCACAGTTTGTGTGTTTAAATATTTCTATTTGTTTAGTAGCATAGACTATATTCTCAGTTTTAACCATATCATGTTATGTTTAACAATTAATTGCTTCATGTCAAGGAACTGTTACATGCATATAACATAGGAGTGATTGCAATTCTTCACACTCTTTTCCCCTGCTCTTTCCTTTTCTCCTCTCCTCCATCTCCAAAATCTGCCTCCATGCTTCCTGCCACCTTTCTATGGATGCATGAATGTGTACACGTACAGGGCTTCACTTTTGAGAGAAGGCATGTGGTGTTTAATTTTTTCTAACTTGCTTGACATAACATTATGGAGTCAGTTCCATTTATTTTCCTGCAAATGACACAATTTCATTCTTTTTCTTGGATAATACAGTATTCTATGTAAGTATAATTACTTTTTCTTCATTTATCATTTTACAGACATTTAGTTTGATTTCATAGCTTAGCTATTGTGACTGGCAGTGCTAGAAACAGGCATGAGCGCATTAGTAGAATATACTGTCTCTAATTCTTTGGGAAATATACCCAGGATAAGTAGAGATGCTCAAAATGAATTTGTACTTTTAGCATTTTGAGGAATCTCCACTTTAATTGTACTAGTTTATGTTACTGTCCATGACATAACAGGGCTTCATTTTTCCCTTTCTACCAGCGTGCATTGCTTCTTTGTGTTTTTCATGAAAGACATTCTGACTAGGGAAAAATAGGATTTTCAAATTGTTTTGGATTTCATTTCTCTAATGACTAACATTGATGTACACTTTTTAATGTACTTCTTGGGCATTTGTATTTCTTATTTTGTGGAGTGTCCATTTATTTCTTTTGCCTGTTTTTTTTTTTATTGCATTTGCTTCTAGTGGGTCAGTTTTCTTGGGCTCCTTAGATATTCTAGATATTAATCTATCAGAAGAAAAACTGGAAAACTTTTTACAATTCTGTAGCTTGTCATTTGACTCTGTTGATTGTTCACTTGCTGGGCAGAAGGCTTTTAATTAGATATAGTCTCTTTTATCAGTTTGTGACATTATTTCCTATGCAAACAGAATTTTGTTAAGGAGTTCCTTGTCGGTGCCCATGGCTTCCAGCTTTTTCCCTTTGTTATCTTCCAGCAGTTTCAAAGTTTCTTTTTTGTAGCTATGTCTTTTTTTCCCTTTGGATTTTATTTTTTGGGTGCGAGAAATGTAGTTTCAATTTTCTGCACTAGAGACCCAGTCTCAGCAGCACTGTTGTTGAAGAGACCGTGTCTTTTCTTCGGTGTCTTTCTCTTGCCCTTTTGTTAAAAAGCAGATGGTTGTGGGTACCGGCTCTGTCTTGTGTCCATGACACTGGTCTGTGTCTTTAGGTCATGCTGTCACCGCAGATGTGCAGTATAGCTTGAAGTATTGTTATGCCATATGCATTCTTTCCTTCATTGCTTTTTTAGCTCAGGATTTATTTGTTTATTCTGGGTCTTTCCTGATGTCCTATGAACTTTAGGATTTTTTCCCCTACTTCTGTAAAGCATATTGTTAGTTTTTGGTAAAAAAATATATAGTAAATCTATAGATTGTGTTTGGTAATACGGCCCTCAGCCAATATTAAATCTCCCAATCCAAATGCCTTTCCATTTTTGAATGTCCTCTTTCATTTCTTTCAGCAGAGTAGTATCACATTTGTTGTAGAGATCTCACACCTCCTTGCTTAGGTTGATTCCTACATATTATTGTAAACTACTGTGAATGTAATTCTTTTTCTGATTTTTTCCTGAATAGTTCCATTATTGGTATATATGAATGCTATTGGTATTGTGTGTCGATTTTCTATCTTACCACACCATTAAATTAGTTATCAGATCAAAAGTTTTTCATGTGGAGTTTTTTTGGACCTTCCATGTAAAGAATCACATCACCTGCATATAGGAGTGAGTTCACGTCCTCCTTTCCCACTCATATCTCTTTCTTTTCTTCTGCCTGACTTTTTCTGGGCAAAGTCTCAAGTACTGTATTGAATAGAGGTGGTGCGAGTGGACACTTTTTCCTTATTCATGACTGCAGAAGAAATGTTGTCACTATTTCCCCATTCAGTACCATATTTCATTTAATATGTGTTTGTTCTGAATTATTTGGGAATGAAGAAATTCAGTAAGTATATAGGGGTTATTAATTTATGTCCTCATAACTTACTTAATACTGCTGTGGTAAGAAAAGATGGTCTGTGTGATGTTATAAAAATTTATTGTGTGTTGTTTAGTTGTCTAGTGTGATTATTTTGCATAAGTACACTGTGTGCTCACAAATAGACTCAAATCCTAAAGTTACTGTGTTCACCATTTTACATGTGTTCATCATACTCCCTTCTGCATGTAAAGCAAAGAGAAGTAGCCAGTCAGCCATATTTTGCAGATGTTTCAGGTTATTTTAGCTTGCTCAATAATCAGTAAGTTGAGAGTAATATTCTCATCTTATACTACCTAAACCTTCCACATCTGCCTTGAGACAGGGTCTCACTATGTAGTACAGGCTGGCCTTGAACTCAGTATGTAGCCCAGGCTGGCCTCAAACTCACAGCATTCCTCCTGCCTCAGCCTCCAGAGTGCTAGGATTACAGGCATGCAGCACTACACCTGGCCTCATTTTTTTTTTTTTTTTTGGCAGTACTGGTGATTGAACTCAGGACCTTGCACTTGCCAGGCAGACACTTATTCCACTGAGCTACATCCCCAGCCGCCTGTCCTCATTTTATACTGGTATATATTCTCCTTGTGTATATTTCAGATGGCTAGAACAGCATAGGAATAGCACACAGTTCAGTGAAATGAACAAAGATTTTTTTTCTCAATTATGGTTTTAAAAATAATAAAACTACAACAAATCTCTTCTTATTGTTATTATTGTTATTCACAACAAGAATATATAGAATTTCCAAAAAATGGATACACATTTGAGCAGTTTTCCATACTAATAAGTGTCTGGATGCTCATGGCCACCACTTTGTGCAACTCTTGTCATGGTAGAGGCCAAAGATAATGTGCATAAATCTCCTGATGTCTCAATAACTTAATACTAAAATATTCAGAAAAAAAATTTCTTTTCCTGAAGTGTATACACATTTTTGGCAGACTCTGTATACACTAATGCAATTAGTGTAGGGTTTTAAAATTTTTAAAGAACTGCATACTCAACTTTAAATATCATATAAATAGAATAAAAAGAGCATAGATTCGAAATCAAGAAATCTATGAATTTTTTACTCACTATTTTCCTGTAATTTTAATACTTGTATCGGGAAGTTACTGAAGAAACAGTATTGTAGATGAACCATCCTTATACTCAACTGTTATTTTTCATTTTTGCCCCAGTGAGCCATGGACAAGCTGAGGCTGGTGGTGATGGGCAGACTTAGGGCAGTTTGGATGTAACATCAGTATTCCCAAGCCTTCCACATTTGCCTCACTGATTTTAGACCACTGTGCTTCTGGGAGAATGTTCAAGAGGTACAATAAACATATGATTCTTCCTGAGAGGTTGGCTTGGAGTTAGCACTTCTGTGCAGCTGATACTGGTTAAATTGAGCATGGCTAAGCTTAACACAGCAAGGGAAGGATATACATTTGGCCTGGGTTGGGAGAAAGTATGCAGTAATATAGGGAAGGGGCTGGATACAGGAACGGATGAAGCATTGGGAGTAGCAGAGCAGTAGAGTAGGCTACTATGGTATTCTTACAGATTATCATCAGATCATAAAACCTAGAAGAATTTTAAATTGGTTTTGTTTGAGAAATAAAGGCCACTGGAGCAGTAGTATAAATAATTCTTTTAAATATAGGCTTTAATAGTTACTAACTATTTTGCATTTATTTATCTACAAAGTGTAAGACAATTGTCAAAGGTCAAAAGCACTGTCTGTAAATGACAGAAATAAACACTTCAAAGTTAATTTCTATGGTTAAAATAATTCATTTTTTTAAAATTATACTTTTAAGGGAAATAAACTAAGCATAGAAGGACAGGTACTACATGATCTCACTCATGACTGTGAACTAAAAAATCACACACTTATGTTACATAGAATTAGACAGTAAAATGCTGTTTCCCAGAGACTGGAGAGCACTGGGGAGGGGACAAGGTTGATAAATAGGTGCCAGTGTACTGTTAACACAGGAGTAAGAAGCCCTGGTGTACTAGCCACATTTCTGGGCTCCGGGACACAATAACTGACACCCACAATTTAAAAGAGAGATTAAATCTGACTCATCGTTTCAGGGGATGAAGTCAATGGTTGGTGGCTTCAAGACAGAAACATCAAGGCAAAGGCTGTGGCAAACAAAGATGTGTATATTGTGGCAGGGAGGAAACAGACCACAGAGACGGTGATGAAGGGAGTTTCAGGGGCCGGATACAGTATTCCAGGTTCCACCCTTATGACCCACCCAGACACACCCAAAAGTATGTTTTACTAATCCTTTCAGGGGCGCAATTAAATTTAAGAGCCACATTCCACTTGTTCTCAATTTGGCACACAAACATACTTTCTTAGGGCACGTAGAATCTCCAAATAGGTAAAATAACAAGTTAATCATTGTATGCAAGATGCCGTGACAACTGCCTAAAATGGAGACTGCAATAATCCCTGCTCCAAAGTCTCACAGTTTCCAGCATTTCACCAAAGTCTAAGTCAGTATCTTTGATTTCAGGAACCACGGTTAAGTCAAGATTAAGTTTCATAATTTTAAGGCAAGATAAATGTTATCATTCCAATAGTGGGGGATGAAAATATAGAAAAGAATCAGAAAAATGTATCAGTGAAACAGAAATAGAAATATTACTTCTCATTGTTTCATTTCTGGCATCCAGGAGAGATGTGAATTCCAAAGGGCTTGGAAAGCATCACACCTACAGCATTGTTGACCAGAGCCCTCGTGTTCTCTCTCCCGGGCTGGCTCTGCTCATGGCCTGCAGCTTTCCTTGACAGATGTTCCACATTCCTGACTTCTGTGACATCTTGGGTTCTCCACTGCACCTTCAGCTTTGATTTATTCTGATAGATGTATGTGCTGTCCTCTCAGGGACTCCTTGCCTGGCATCCTGAAATCTTGGGGGAAGCCTCTCTGACTTCCCAACTCTTGAACTCCACATGCCAGTACAAGCAACATTGCATGGGTGATGCCAGTGGCAGTAGTAGGCAGTGGTCTGAGGGCAGCTCCTCTAAATTGCTGGCTGGCTGAACACAGTGGAATGAACCAAAGTGTGCCAGTTTCTTAGGGGGCTCTTCTCAGGCAGGAAGCCGGAGTGCTCTTTTCTCAAAAAAAGGTTTACACTTTTGTCCCCCTGAGCCCACCACGGGTGGCGTCTTGCTGGTACTTGACATGCCTTCAAGACTTCTCTCTTCTCTCATTTTGAAAGCACTTGGAGCTTTTAGAGAGCATTCATCTTCTCAGCTACCACACTTCCTTTGCCTCTAACTTCATCCATGGTTCCTTTTAGGCAAAAATTAAGTCTGTAAGTTTTGTCCCTGATTTTTGCTATAAATCTGGCTAGAATCACAGCCTAAGTGTTAGGCCTCATTGAAACTTTCTCTGATAGGTCATTTATTCCATGACTCAGCCTCAGGGTAAGGCAAGTTACAGGAGATGGGAAAAATACAGACTTTTTTTGCTGGAGTGTAACATGAATGTCTCATGCTCATTTTCCCGATAGAATCCTCACTCCCCACTGAGGCCTCATGAACTTGGCCTTCCCCATTCACTTGCCATTCAGCAGTCTGCTATTTGGAGCTAGGAACAGAATTGCCCACCAATCTATGCTGAGAGCATTCTAGGCTTTCCCTAGCTTTCATCTCACAGCCTTTCAAACTCCTCCACCAAAGCAGTTTCAAAGGGTTCTGAGGCTCATGGTCAGGTGTAGTCATGACAATGACCTCACTCTCAGGAGGGAGCTTCTGTATTAGCTTTTCTGGTAGTAGGCCACAATAGCTAACACTCGTAAATCAAAAGAGAACAAGTTTGATTGGGCTCACAGTCTCAGGGCATTCAGCCCATGCGCAGCTGGCTGCAAGGCACAAATAGCATTGCAAAAGGTCATGGTTGAACACAACAACAGAGCCAGAGAGGAAAGGGCTGAGTAGTCACATAAGGTATCCAAGGTCAGGCTTCTAGGCCCCTCCCAGACACACCTACAAGTGTGCATTACTCATCTCCCAGGGAGCTACCAGGCCAAGCAAGTTGACACCCTTAAGCAATAGCACCATATATAGTGTATTATTGCATTGTTGGGTGAATATGTTTAATAATAATGAACTTTCTATTTAGGCTCACAAAATGATGTACTGATCCATCTTCAAGGTGTCTCACCTGTTTTCTGTCCTCAACTTTCCCTGGTCCTATTTCTCTCCTGAACACCAAGAAGGAACTTTTCTTGAGGTTCCCTTATCTATTTGAAGATGGAATTTACCAAAATGGAACACTACATCATAAGTCTTATTGAAATTTCATTAACCAAGAAAAGTTAAACTGGAGAAGAGGCCAAACTTCACATCCAGAGGCTAGAAGAAATTTGTCTCAACATAGTTTTTGGTCTCTAGGCTCATTCATCTTGGTTAACACCATGTGGACCCCTGTAAAATTGCCTAATCCCTGGATTTCCCACTTGTTCTTTTTTTTTTAATTTTATTTTAAAAGTATAAGAACAAAAACATATTAACAGACACAAAGTAGTATAAGAATAGTACAATCAAATCTGAGTTACAGATCAGATGACGGAATCAACAATGGTTGTTGCATTACATATTGATAACTTCTAAGTTTATATTCAGGAGAACAGATATAGACATGCAAAATTGATCAAAGAATTGATCACCAACTATTCCTTACAATAAAGTGACCTAAGTCAGTAGTACAACTTCTTTTTAAAGTGTGAAAGCAAAAGGAACTACATCAACAACAGAAACAAAAAACAAAAAGCAAAAAAACGGAAAGCATTAACAAAGAGACACAAAGTAGCACAATAACAGTATAATCAGAATTGAATTATAGACAAAGCAACAGAAAACCAACAATGGTTGTTGCATTTCATATTGATATCTTCAAAATGTATGCTCAGGAGAACACATACAGACATACAAACCCAAGTCTATCACCATGCACCAAACTCAGGTCAAAATGGATCACAGACCTCAACATTAAAACAGAAACTCTAAATCTATTGGAAGAGAAAATAGGTAAAAATCTTGAAGACATAGGAGGAGGCAGAGAGTTCATGAACAAAAATGAAACTGCAAGGGAAACACTTCAAAGAATTAATAAGTGGGACCTCATCCTACTGAAAAGTTTTTGTATCTCTAAAGAAATCACCAGCAAAGTAAAAAGAAAACCCACAAATTGGGAAAAAATCCCAGCTGGCTGTCCCTCAGACAAAGGTCTTCTATCTAGAACATACAAAGAATTAAAAAACGTGTATCTGTTCAAATTCAAAGACCCAATCCAGAAATGGGCATCTGAGATGAATACACACTTCTCAGATAAAGAAATACAAATGGCAAATAAATAGATGAGAAAATGCTCCACATCCTTAGTCATTCCCCATTGTTCTTGAAGAAGATATTTAAGTCTGGAATAGTTGGTGCTTCTTTGAGTTTTAGATGTTGTGTAGCTTCAACACACATTGCACATTAGTATATTTTTATGTTTTTTTGGTAATCTGTATATTGCTAGTTTATTTCAGGGTAGTCAAATATGAAAACTTGAGAGGTAAAAATTGAACTTTCCTCAATACATAATAAAATTGTCCACACAGAAATAGTCTCTTTAAAACTTGTTTTTTTGGTTTATGAAAAATTAAAACCAACTTTCATAACAAAATAAGAAAATAACAGTTAATGAACTGCAAATCATTATCTTCAAAGTAGTTACTCAGAATACAAGGCATAGATAAAGATATTCTCTCTTACAAAGAAGAAACAAACACATAACAGCACAAAACTTTCTTTTCAGTGCACTAAGAGAATCTAGTAGCATAAATGAAACTTCTGCAGAAGACATTCCCTGGAAGGGTACCACCAGCTGATGGAACTCGTGCTGATTCCAAAGTCCTTGTTAGAAGAAAGGAACAATTACGGAAAGGGAACTGCGGTGAAATTCTCACTTTCCAGCAACACAGAAACACTTTCTTTGATTTTTACCTTCTCACCTCCTCTCCAGTTCCTCCCTCCCCCCTCATAGGTTTCCACTGGCGACCTTTCTCTCAGTCTCAGAAGGAGTCCATTCTCAGTCTCAGTCTCAGAAAGAGTCCAGGCTTTCTCTCTTTCACCGTCTGTGTATTTCTCTCCTTTTCTTCTTTCTGACGCTTATTCCACTATGACTTCTTCATCTTTCCTCCTTCCTCCTTTTATGCCTGTTTGTTGCTGTCCCTTGATCACTGCCGAGCCCAGGTTGTGAGTTGTTTTCTTTGCATTTGTGGGGGTTGTTTTCCTAGTGGAATGGGTCACATGGCCGTACCTCCTGCTCACAGCAGGGAGAATGGCCGGCCTGCATGAATGCTTCACGGCAGGTGAGACTGCAGCGTGCGGGGCAGTGCTGCACCAGCTTCTCTGCTCTGAGCAACAGCACGGCTCTCTGAGGACGCCCTCCTCAGTCTTCTCCACACTCCTTGAGACACTGCTTCTGCCTTTTGATTTGCTTTGTGCTCCGTGTTGGGGAATAAGGAAAAGTGAGACTCTGGACTGAGGATCAGTGACTCTGGGTGTGAAGGAATCCACAAGTCATCCAGTGCTTGCCAGGGCTCAGCCCCATGCTGACCTCAGCTGCTGCATTCTGTGCCTGTCCCACCATCCCCTTGTCCCCAGAGGGCAGTGATGAAGTGCTCCCCATCCGGACATTCCAGGAGAGAGAGAAAGGCTCCCGGGAGGCTCTGGCCGCCTGAACACAGTAGGTTCCTTCTCACCGCACCATACCTCACCGCACCGCACCGCACCGCACCGCACCGCAGACTGTACCACACCACAGCACACCACAGCACTCTGCTGATCCCGCCCCTTACCTGGTCAGTGAGCAGCTATGCTCTGTTCATCTACCTTTTCATCCAAGTACATGGCATAAAAGGAGAGATTCGTTTTCATATGCACATTTCCAGTGTAAAAACCTAATTTCTAATGAAATGTGGAAAATCAGAAAGGAATGAAATTAGCAATTTTCTCAGAAAGTTTCCATTCATTTACAGTTTTCTAAAATCCCATTTATCAAAATAGCAAACATGTGTGGGATTATTAAACAGAGAGCAGATTAATGGTAAAGTATTTGAAGTTACTTTTCCATCAGTGTACATATTTCAGCAGTTAAATTACTGTATTTATGTATGATTAAATCATCCTGTATTTTGGAAAAAAAAAACCTATGTATTTGCAAGTGTATATTGACAAAAAGATAAAATAAAATTCCCTGAGCCCATTTCCACAGTAGTTTTTGTGATACTGAATGAATCTTGAATGACACTAAATACTGCCATAATATGCGAGCGTCTTTCATCGGGGCCATAAAAGTTGAGTCATCTTTTATCCCTCCTTTGGAGTGCCCTTAGTGACAGCAGTAGCCTTTCCTTAAGTACATGCACTATAAATTTAACTCCTTATTTCAGAGAGATAACTCACAAGTCCACACTCCTGCTGAGCTGTTTTCATCTCCTGAACTTTGGGCCCTTATGTAGAACTTAACATTTCACAAGTGACTTTTTTATTTCTTTTGAAACAAGGAATATATATCAGTAATTATCCCCAGACAGTGGACTTCAACCAATAAACACTACACTTAAAACATTAGAATACAGGGCTGGTGATGTAGCTCGACGGCGGTACAAGTGCCTACACTGAAAGATTACAATGTATGCAGGGCATCCGCAAAAACTCTCCTGCACGAGCATGACACCTGGCACTGGTCTATCCGTTTTTAGAGTTTGTTGGTTGGATAGTTCATTTTAAAACCACCAGTGACAAGCTTTTCACCCTGTTTAGAAACATGATAATGCTAGTAATGTCTAAAGTTTTCTGATAAATATGAATTGGTGATTAGAGCCAAATATTGATAACAATGTTTGCTAATCATTGCTTGAAGTATTCTACGCCATATATCCCTCACAAACCAGGTAGCTTTTCTTGTATAATCCTAGTTGATTCTCCTTGGGAACAGCATGCACTTTAAAAGTCATCCACATTGAAAGCAAAGACAGCAAAGTTTTCCACAGGTTTCATGCTTAGCTACTCTGAGGTTGGAAGTATAGGTGAATGGAATAGGAGGCACAGTGTGGAAGCTAAACTAAAAGGAGAGTTTATAATTCACTTGATAAAATGTCATAAAGTGATGATAAAATTTGTGGAATATGAGAACCAGTATTTAGTAGGACAAATTTCCTGTTAGGTAAGACTTTGCTTAAACAAACATATGTCATGGTCTGAATGCTTGTGTCCCCCTCAAATTCACATGTGCAAATCCTACCCCTGGGTGAGGGTGATAAGTGTGGCTTTTGGGGTGATTTCTCTTAAGGGCTCTGTTCTTATCAAATTTATGCTTGTAAGAAGCAGCAGAGAGAAACTTTGTCCCTCCCACCATATGAGGGTTGACCAGGAAAGGGTCCTCACTGGGCACAGAATGTGCCCTGATTTTGAACTTCTCAGCTCTAGAAAAGTGAGGAATAAATGTCTGTTGTTTATGAGCTCCCTGCTTTTCGATTTTTTGTGATAGTGTCTCCAATGAACTTTACTCATGTCATCAGTGACTTCATGAATAAAGCATATGTTGGGTCTTTAGAGGGACCCAAGGCAGATCTTGCTTCTGCTAAAGACTCTAACATATGTTTTACAAAATAAACATGGACCCAGAGAAGCAATAAACTTTTCCAGGTTTAGAATCCTATAATTTTTACCAGCAACTAGAAGCGTTTTTTATTTTGTTCTTCAAATTATATTTTTTCACTGAAACATTAATCTTTTAAAATAAGACCATATATTAATTTTAATTATTTTTCTCATAGGTCAGAAATAAATTAATCCATTCTGTTCTGTGCAGTGATTTTAGGATTAGTTTTATACATTGTTCTCTTTTTTCTTATTCTCATGTAAATTGGCATATCTGAGGGTTTTTTCTTTTGGTACCAGGAATTGAACTCAGCACCTCACACTTGCCAGACAGGCTGTGCTGCTGAGCTATGGTCCTCTGAGTTTTGAAAATATGAGTCTTAAAATGGCTCACTTTATAATATTTGTTTTCTATCGTTCATGTTATCAGCAAACCTAAGTTACATGGTGTACTTAACCTGCCCAGTTTATCAATGCTTTTTTAGCTCTAGTTCCTTGTTTATAGTTTCTCTTCTCACTGTAATGGGTAATGGTAGTGTAGTCCATGTGACTGTTCAGCCTCTGTCTGATCTCCTACTTTGAAAGTGTCCATGCCACTTGAGGCCTGGTTCCAATGTAGAGAATGTGTGGAAGGTACTGGGATGTGCATGAGGGACCACACTGCATGAGAGCAACCCCCTCTGGGATTCTGGAAGAGGGTGATCCTCCTGGAAAGACTCACACACAGGAGGTGATGTAGCTCCTAGAGACAGCCAGCACGAATGTCAGGGCCTTCATCTGACCCCCACTGAGGATTTGAGCACAGACAACAACGTAGGGAGGCTGAAGGAGGAGCCTTTTACTGTTGAGCTTCCAGGTGAGAGCCCAGCCCTCCTGACACCCTGACTGTGGCTTCAGGAAACTTGGGACCAGGACACCAGCGAATCTGTGTGCAGATGCGTCACATGCAGTGATTGTGTGCTGGAAGCAGTGCTGCTTAAAGCTGATAAACGCATGCTGATGCTTTGGGAAGAAATAGCTGGCTTGTGGCCATTTGCTGTTGCATGCTTCAGTCCTGCAGGTTTCAGAATGATGCTGCCAACAGGAAGTATGTCGCTTATTAAGTTATTTCTCTTTAAAATGACGCTGCCTATGTTTTCTGTCATCAGGTTGACACATCCCACCTGTGGCACTTACTTTCTAATTCTCCTGGCCTATCTTCATGGACAGTGGGATTTCTATCAGTACTTGCTTTTGTATCAATAGTGCACACTTCCTTCATTCTTCATTTTTAGGGGTGGGTTTATTTAGGTTCATTTGGCCCACAATAGAAATAATTAGCTTAAAGTTTAGTTTGGTAGTTTTGCAAAGAATATTTAGTCAACCACCAGAGTGAAAGTAGAAAACATGTCTACTTCTCCACAAGCTTTGTCATGCCCATTGTAGTTTGTCCCCTTGCTTGCATCAGTAGTTCTCCTTTTCAATCATTTGTTCATTCATTTTATGAATGTTTAGCACTCTGCATGATAGACGATCCATTGTGTGTTTTTTTATTTCACTAGTCAATGAAATTTTTGAAGTTTTTCAGCTGTTAGTGAGTGAACTTGCTATAGAAGGAATTTGGGGTGTATGATGTGCACATTTTATATTTGTTGGATTCCTACAAAGAAACAGGGCTTCTACTGATAGAGTCTTTATTCAATTAGATTTTCCCAGCACATTTTCAGAGCATCTGCCCTGCATCGCACCCCCAGTAGCACTGTGTGTGGGCTCTCTTGCTGCACAGCCTCTTTAGCCTTGGTGTGCCAGGGTTGCCTTGTGTGTGTAACACCCTTGCATGTGTGGCCTGCCAGCTCCTGTGGCTTCCATTGGCCTTTCCCTGAAGGTGAGTGGTTTGGAGCATCTTTTCACTAATTAATTTGCCAGTGATTTAGTTTTTCTGATAAAGTTCCTGATCAGATTTTTTGCTGATTAATTTCATTGGGTTGTTTGACTTTTATAGCTGACTTTTTAGAGTTCTTTACATAGTCTACATTAAACTTCTTTATCATGCACATTTTATGCAACTATTTATTTTAATTCTCTGATTTGCCTTTATTTTCTTGGTGGTGACTTTTGAAAAGCAGACCTCACCTTTAGCTGCTGGATGTGTCCACATTTTATGGTTTGTAACTTTTTATCTTACCTATCTTTCCTTAATAGTTCATATAAAAGGTTTTATTTTAATCTTTCTACCAATAGTTCTGTAGTGGTGGCTTGTCAATTTAGACTTTTGTTCTATTTCAAGTCAATTTCAGTTAATAATGTAAAGGAAAGGGTAAAATGTGTGTGTGTGTGTGTGTGTGAGTGTGAGCATGCATATTATGTATGTATGTGTATGTATTCCTGTTTAACTATCCAATTGTTTTAGGCTCAATTAAAATAACTTTCTCATTGAGTTGCTTCTGTTATCTTTACATAAATAATTTTACTGTATATATGTTTGTGCTTCTATTTCTAAATTTTAAATTCTATCCCACTTACTTACTTACCTATGCATTAATTCTTTTTTTTTTTTTTGGCGGTACTGGGGATTGAACTCAGGACCCTGCGCTTGCTAAGCGGGCGCTTATTCCACTGAGCTATATCCCCAGCCCCCTATGCATTAATTCTCTTGTACCTCTGTTCCTATTGTAATTAAGAAATATATTGATTACTGCAACTTTATAGTAAGTCTTAATCTGGAAACATGAATTCATTTACTGTGATCTTCTTTCTTAAAAGGAACATGCTTATTCAAGAGATTTCTTTTACTTTTTTTATATGAAACTTACAGTCTTAGTTACTTTTTTTATTGCCAAAACAAAATATGCACCACCCACAAGTTAAACAAAGGAAAAAGGAGGAAAGGGCTTTTTAGCTCCCAGTTTGTAGAGGTGGCAAACCATGGCAGGCTGGCTCCAGGGCAGGCAGGCCGTCCTGGCAGAGGGGCATTGCAGAGGGGAAAGAGCCCATGGAAGCACAGGCAGGAGGCGGCAAAGTACAAGAAGCAGCAGCCAGCCTCCTCCTCTCTTTTGTTCCATCTAAGCTACAAATCTTTTGGGTGATGCTATCTGCACCCAGGACGGGTCTTCCAATTATCCATGCCCAGAACTATGCTAAACCAATCAGTGGACTAATTTAGTGCTACACACCCTTAATCCCACTCTCACACACCCTAGACCCAGCCAGCTCTGAACAGCCTCATCTCTGAATCCACAAGGCTTTGGGGGAACATCTACATGCAAGCCATAGCACTTATAATTAGCACCCCAATTTCTACATAAAAGTTTGTTGGAATTTTGGATGGAATTGTGCAGAAGCTATAGCTTACTTTGGGGATACTTAGCAATAACAGTATTATTTTTTAATCTTTGAACATTGTGTATCTTTTTCTTTTTTTAGTTTTTTGTTATTTCCCACTCTTTCTTCGTTATTTGAAATGTTTTCTTTTTTGAGATTTTTATTTCTCTTAGAGCATGTTGGCAGCACATCTTTGGCAGTTGGTGTAAAGTATTTCAATTGTTTCTACCTCCATTTCTTTCTCTCTCTTTCCCTCCAGTTTTATCCTTGCTAACTCATAGTTATTAACATGAAAACTTGTGTCTATTTTGTTTTGATTATCCTAAGTATTTTTGTGATTCTTTTTTCTATGACATTGCTTTATATTTTACTGTACCATTATTACTTGCTAGGGTCACTTGCTTTGTAATTTCCTTACTTCCTGGGATTTTCCTTTAATTTCCAGATTGAATGTAATTTTTCAGCTATGCACAAAGATACTTCAACATTTCCAGGCTTCAACTTCACAAACTATGCAGCGTTGGAAGATATATACAGTCAGGCAAAGCACTATGTTCAAGACCTGGTTATTTCCAGTTTTACCTAATAAAAGTAGACGTCTCCTTGCTCTCTTGCTACCTTTTAAAATATTAATTGTGATTCATCCCAGGAATGCAGGGATGGTTCAATATTCACAAATCAATAAATGCAATACATCATATTAATACAGTCAAAGACAAAAAACACATGATCATCTCAATAGATGCAGAAAAGGCTTTCAATAAAGTCCAGCATGCATTCATGTTAAAAACCTTAGAAAAAATAGGAATAGATGGCCTCTACCTCAATCTGATCAAAGCCATCTATGACAAACCAACAGCCAACATCATACTAAATGGACACAAACTGAAAACCTTCACTTTAAAGTCAGGAACAAGACAAGGATGTCCATTGTCACCACTCCTATTCAACATAGTTCTGGAAGCATTAGTCAGAGCAATTAGATAAGAGAGAAATAAAAGGAATAAGGATAGGAAAGGAAGAAGTTAAATTATCACTATTTGCAGATGACATCATACTATACATGGAGGACACCAAAAACTCCACAAGAAAACTCCTGGAATTAATCAACAAATTCAGCAGCATAGCTGGATACAAAGTCAACACCCAAAAATAAATAGCATTCCTATACACGAACAACAAACAGACCGAGAGAGAAATTGAGGAAACCATACATTTTACAATAGCAACCAAGAAATTGAAATACTTAGGAATCAATCTAACAAAGAATGTGAAAGATTTATTCAGTGAAAACTACAGTACTCTGAAAAAGGAGATCGAAGAGGATTTCAGTAAATGGAAAAACATTCCCTGCTCACAGTTAGGAAGAACCAACTTTGTGAAAATGGCCATACTACCAAAACTGTTGTACAGACTCAATGCAATTCCATTAAACTACCGTTAGCATACCTCACAAATCTAGAGAAAATATGCCTCAAATTCATCTGGAACCAGAAGAGACCCAGAATAGCAAAAGTAATCCTGGGCAATAAGGACAAGTCAGGTGGAATCACAATCCCTGACCTGAAATTATACTACAAAGCTACTGTAATAAAATCAGCCTGGTACTGGCTAAAAAACAGACCTGAGGATCAATGGAACAGACTGGAAGATGCAACCACAATGAAAAACCCACTCAGCTACCTAATATTTGATGAAGGGGTCAACCAAACCCACTGGAAAAAAGAAGGCCTGTTTAATAAATGGTGCTGGAAAAACTGGCTTGCCTCTTGCTGAAAACTGAAAATAGACCCCAGTCTATCACCATGCACCAAACTCAGGTCAAAGTGGATCACAGACCTCAACATTAAAACAGAAACTCTAAATCTATTGAAGAGAAAGTAGGTAAAAATCTTGAAGACATAGGAGGAGGCAGAGAGTTCATGTACAAAAATGAAACTGCAAGGGAAACACTTCAAAGAATCAATAATTAGGATCTCATCCGACTGAAAAGTTTTTATACATCTAAAGAAATCACCAGCAAAGTAAAAAGGAAACCCACAAATTGGGAAAAAATCCTAGCTGGCTGTCCCCCAGACAAAGGTCTTCTATCTAGAACATACAAAGAATTAAAACACATGTACCTGTCCAAATTCAAAGACCCAATCCAGAAATGGGCATCTGAGATGAATACACACTTCTCAGATAAAGAAATACAAATGGCAAACAAATATATGAGAAAATGCTCCACATCCTTAGTCATCCGAGAAATGTAAATAAAAACAACACTGAGATTTCATCTCACCCCAGCAAGACTGGCCAGTATTAAAAAATCATCCAATAACAAATGCTGGCGAGGCTGTGGAGAAATAGGGACTCTATTACACTGCTGGTGGGAATGCAGACTGGTACAACCACTGTGGAGAGCAGTTTGGAGATTTCTCAGCAAACTAGGTCTAGAGGTTCCATTCAAACCAGCTATTCCTCTTCTGGGTATTTTCCCAGAAGATCTGAAAACATCATATCACTCTGATATATGTGCACCCATGTTTATTGCAGCACAATTTGTAATAGCTAAATTGTGGAAGCAACCCAAATGTCCATCCACAGAAAACTGGATTAAAAAACTGTGGCATTTTTATATAATGGAATATTATTCAGCTATAAAGAAAGACCGTTTTGGGGACTTTTTAGGGAAATGGTCAAAATTGGAAACCATACTCATAAGTGAAATAAATCAGCGGTACATGAGCAGGCAACGTATTGTGTCACTGGTGTAAGAACCTGAGGGTGGGAACATAAACTAAGAGACATGAAGGAAATCTGTTCAAAAGCAAAGAACAGATGGGATGAGGGAAAGGAGAAAAGAAAGGGGGAAAAATGTATGTATGTATATATGTAGATACATATGTGCAGGAGGGCTAACATGGTTCTACTATTGTATTATGTCACTTAATGCTAAGGAATAGCTGATGACTGGTTGTTCGATCAATGTTGTATGTCTGTATGTGTTATCTGGAGCATACGCTTTGAAGATATCAATATGCAATGCAGCAACTCTTGTTGGTTTTCTGTGGCTTTGTCTATAATTCAATTCTGATCATACTGTTATTGTACTACTTTGTGTCTCTTTGTTAATGCTTTTTGGTTTCTTTTTTTTTTTCTGTTGTTGATGTAGTTCTTTTTCTATCACACTTTAAAGGAAGGGAAAGAAAGGGAAAGGGAATACAGGAAAAAAATATGTAAGAAAGTAAGTATGTATGTACAGCATATCTGACATAGTTGTACTACTGAACTAGGTCAGTTCATAGTAAGGAATAGTTGATGATTAATTGATTGATCAGTTTTGCATGCCTGTATCTTTGTTCCTGAATATACACTTCGAGGTTATCAATTTGTAAAGCAACAACCATTCTTGATTCCCTGTCACCTTGTCTGTAGATCAGTTTTGATTGTATTATTCTTATGCTACTTTGTGTCTGTTAATACGTCTTTGTTCTTTTACTTTTAAAATAAAAAAAAATTAATTGTGTTAGACTTTCATATGTCTATTCCACACATAGGTATGCATTTTCAGCTGTCATAGATATTGGAAGTGTGTGCATAGAATTTAGATTTAATCATTTTGCATGTTTCTCAGGACTACAATAGACTCTCTAAATTTCCACCTTTTTTCATAGTACTAAATTCCAAACTCTGGCACTTTATGCAGCCAATGAGAGTTTTATCCTCCTGTAACACTGTATTTCCCATTGCTATTTTCCATACTTGTAAGAGTTAGGTAATACCCAATGGAAAATAAAACACCTGCTTGTAATTAACATCCCTTCTGATGGTAAGGGATTACTTATTTATTTTATGTGATCTGGTTTTTATAATTACTTTATCAGTGGTCTTGCACTATTAATCCATTCTTTTGTTATTACTCAAGTTTGACATCTCTAGTATCCCACAGCTTTTCTGAAAGTCTGTAATCACGACAGAATAAAAATCCAATCATACATTAGAAACCTATAGGGGTATAAATGTGGTGAGATTATGAAATAGCAGTATTTTAATACCACTTTTGAGTGACAAAGCTTGTGGCAAATCTTTGTATGATTTTCAAGAGGTAAACTAAAATAAGCTGCACAAAATCCAGTGAAATATTTTGTTAAATTTACTTAGGACTAGATTGAAATATTTGCATTAAGTGGATAAGTATACTTTAAAAAACCCTCATGATAAAAAATATTGGTTCTACATTTTTACAGCTCTGAGTAAGACCCTCAGAGAAGGCTTACTAGCTTCTCCCGCAGATGTGCCTCTATCTCTTGCAAACATTTATCTCTTCCAACCCCACAGCCTGAACTTCATTCTCAGCCTCAGTGGATGTCTTCAATTCCTACCTAATGCTGAAATCCACCCCCCAAAGTCTAACCTTTCTTATAAACTTGTCAGTAAGCACGCATTCCACTTATTTTACAACTTCTGAACTGCTCTAAACCCAAGAACCTCCCTTGTAAAAGTTGCTAGGAGTCTGTGACAATCCCAGCCCCTCTTGTTTTCCTGAGCTGGCCACACTTTTCTCCTCAGGCCTTGCTTTCTCTCCTTTAAATCATATTTATAACCAGATACATTGGACTATTGGGGCAAACCTATACTTTTTGTTTACTCTGGCAGTGAATTAATGTATTTTCTAAAGGGTCAATTATGTTTAAAAACTCCTTAAGAATATAGAGAAAACGGGAAATGTCAGTAAGGAGCAGGGAAGTAGAAGAAGAGCTGACGTTTCTCAGGCATCCTCTGTTTCTTGGTTGCAGGTCTACACTTCCACCTCGCCTCATAAAACACTACCTTGCATTTGTTTTCTTACTCACTTCAAACTGTGCATTGTTTATTTCTCTCTTGTTAGTTTTCTGCATGTATTCAGATTCATAGAACTCTTCCATCAGTTACTCACTGTCTGTCACCGTATCTGCAGGGTACAGGTATCTGTATTAAATGAACAAATGCACCATCCTGAAACTTTACTAGGATAACAACTTGGAAAAATACAGTTAGGTCTTAAGTAAACCAGGAGAGGCTAATTCTGTTTAATATTCTGAGCCGCTAGTTCATACATATTTTAATTGTTCTGTACATGTACTGAATTCACAGTAATTTTGAAAAGTCAGAATTATGCATGCTGTATCTCTTTGCCAGTTCAAGGCAGATGATGGTTGCCTAATGGCCATGAATTTGACAGGACATTGCTGGACCGACAGAGAATGGCATCAGTCTGTAGTCTTCTCTTTACCCAGAGGTTTAGAAACAGCAGTTGTGGATGTGCTTTTAGCTATGTCCAGTCCAAGCATTTCCAAAAGATGCTTCTGTTTTCATGAACGGCAATGAGGACATGAAATTTTTCAGCTCTTCTTCCTCGATTATTGTATGTACTTGTATCATTAAATCATAAGTTCAAAGATGTTTAGTAGAAAGAATCTGCATTAGAATTTGCACAGATACATAGAAAGGCTCTCTTTTAGATCACTGTTTTCTATTTCTATTAGGTGAAAGGCACTTGGAGACAACTTCAGTGAAATAACTGGATATCAGCACATGCTCATGTTGATCTCCTGAGAAATTTTATGGGATAACCAAGCACAATCTCAGAAATCATAGTGACCTGAACTCACATTGTCCAGTCTTCATTTGCTCTTTAATATTTTGGTAAGTAATTTGGGCCTTTCTCAAGTACAGTTAGAAATGTGGGACACAGCCCTCACTGTTTAAATCAGGTCTACCTGAGGGAAAGCTTCACATTCTGTTCAGCTGGAATCTGCCTTCCTGAACCAACCAACACTGTCCTGTGGTCCTGCCTGGAACAAAGTCAGTAATCTTTCTTCTGGATCACAGATTTTTTTTAAATAGTTGGAAACAGCTAACAGTGTTATTTCTAACACTCTGGAAAAATGTCACTTTCTCCTTGGAGTTGGGTAGACTGCCTAGAAAATAAACTAACAAAGCAGATGCACTTATAATAGAAAAACTTTTTTAAAAGTAGCTCTCAATTTGCCTATGTTTTAAACCCCTGCTATTTGCAGAATTTTGAGACATTCTGGCCTTTATTAACCATGGTAGATTCTGGATTCTTTGCCAATATAAACAAATGATAACTTCCAAAAAGGAGTCTGTGATGCTCTCTCTTCTCTTCATAATTCAAGAAAATTTTGTAATTCTATTTCATTCTCTATTCCAAAACTCTCCCCATTGGCCCCTCTCTCTTGGCATTTAAGTGTCACTACCTATGCAACACAGCACAAATCACTTTCTCTCTACTTCTTCATTTATTTGCTAATGTATTCATAGTTTGTTAATGAGATCATTTACCCATATAATCTTTGGTGGCACCTAATGCACCTGATGAGTTTTAGGTACTGTTTTAGATAATGAGGCATACAAGTCAGGATGGCAGGGAAGGGAATCACAGGTCCTCAGTGGACATTTCAGGAGGACAGTCCCGGACAGCAGCATCACAGTAGTGGAAGTGACGTTACTCAGAGTATCATGTCCCTCACTGTGGAGTTCTAAAGAGTCTTCCCCTCAGATAATTTTGAAAATAAGATGTACCAAAAGTAAATAATACATTTAAATATATTCCATTTAATTCACTAAATCCATGTTTTATTTCTGCATGGATCATGTCTAGCTACTAAAACTTTCCTATTTTTTGTTTTTAGCTGAATTATAAACATTTTAAATATGACCAGTCATTGTTCATACAGGATGGACCTTGGACAAATTCAGATCAGCCATCTCAGAGCCTCTGTTGATCCCAGGGGTGTTAGTGGAGGAGGTGCAGGATATTAGTGTGGAGCATACAGCTAAGTCCCATCCACCTTCCTGCTGCTCATACGTTTCTAATGTCTGCTCTAGTATAAAGAGCGAGGATCAAAGGGGCAGCACAGTCTGCATGGGAGGGGGCAGTGAGTGACATTGAATACATGGTTTGGGGATAAATTGAATTATCAGAACAGGGATTCTAGAAATAAATGACATCATTGTAGGAAAATGAAGTTACAATTGTACAAACTACATTAGTAGCCTTTGCAATTTGCAGCCTCAAATGAAGTAGTTCTTAAAGGAATTACAGCATGAACATGATGTCCTTGACAAGAGTTTGCTAAAACCCCATGGCTGGGTTGTTTTGTTCAAACAGGAACACACATTATGTTCTTAGAAAACCTTTAGAAAAAAATATCAAATCAGAGCTCTTCACAAGTGCATGTAGTCATTCTTTGCTAAAGCCCCCAGTCATAAGCAAACACTGAGAAATTCATTTGATAATATCCTGAACTGTTCAAAATGCAATTCTGCTTTTTTTATTGTTCCAAATTATGAAGCTTAGACCTTCCCAAAGTTAATGTAATCAAATGTTTGTTTCTTCTGTCTGTAACTATGTACACACTTGCACTGACTAATAACCTTTGTGTTAGGATGAAAGGTTCAACATTCATTTAATTTAGCTTAGGTTCCATTTGTTTTCAATTGAGAAGAGAAAATAATTTCAAGTGAGATAGTTATTTATATTTGTCTTGCTTCATTTATAAAACCAAATAAAGCTTTTGTTTTCATGGTCTTTAAAGTTGCTGCAAAGAAATTATATTAAATGGATGGTTTTCAATAAAAATGAAAATAAAAGGTAAAAATTAAATTATGATTAGTTTCTCCTTCAATTGTAACATCAAATTACTAACAGTAAAAATGTAATTTTTATGAGAAATTAATATTTTTGGTTAGTTTATATATTAGTTGTAAATCTTTGTCAACTTTATGTCTACTTCTAATGCAAAACCTACTAATATCTAGCCCTACCAAGACTTTACTTTTCTGCCAGATGCTGATATTTTATACACATCATTTACAAATTATGCACTTAAAACTATGGTATCCTAAAATACATGTGGTAGACAAAATGTGATCCTCCCTGAAGATGTTCTCATCCTAATCCTAGGAATGTGTTTACGCTTGCTTGTATCAGTTTTATTGGTGGGGTTAGTTCCTAGGGGATTTGTTCTGCTGCTTCTGGCTGGGTCATGGAGGCATGACTATAGGTGCTAGATATAGTCTCTCTTCCTCTCCTCTGTGGACTTTTATGCTTGTTTTGCTTCTTGGTTGTTATGAAGTAAGCATCTTGCTCTATCATGACCTTCTACCATGAAGTATCTGCCTTGGAGCTAATTAACCATGGACTGCATCCCCTAAAACTATGAACTAAATTATACCCCTCTTGCTTGTATTTGTAGATAGAGGGTGCTGTGTCTCAGGGATGGAAACGCCTGCTAATATGCTAGAATCTGTGTATGTGTTATTTTACATGGCAAAAGAGACCTTACAGATATGATTGAAGCTAAGGATTTCCGGAAGGACATGGTTATCTTGGAATATCTGGGCCAGCCCACTCTAGTCACAAGGAGTCTTTAGAAGTGAAGAAACTTTCCTAGATGCAACTAGAAAGAGACATGACCACAGAAAAAATAATCAAGGAGAAATTTATCTTCCTTGGATTTAAGAATGGACGAAGGGTCTAGGGATTGTGGCAGTGCCTTAAAAGTGTGAAAGACAAGAAAATGGATTCTTGTATAGCCTATGAATACCTCGATTTAGAGTGGATAATCTTTGTCAGATCTTCTAACTTCAAGAACAAATAACATAATGAATTGTGTTATATCACTACATTGCGGGTACTTTGTTATAGCCCTAAAGAAAACAAATGTATTATGCTACATTTTAGTTAGAGATACTTTAGAAGTTGGGACTGATTTTATATGACTTAAAAATCTTTTCCAATATTCGTATAATTTTAAAGTGAGAAAAGCCTTATTACACTGTACAAGTTTTTCATCAACCAATCATATTTTCACTATGTGTCAGAAAATTGAATATTTGCATTACAAAGTATTCAATAACAAATTAATGAAAAGTCCCAAATTTTACTGTTTTATATGTCATGAAAACTATTAAATTTCCTTGCAAGGACATTTCAAATGCATGCCAACTACTCTTAAGAGATTGATTTACTGTTTTGGATGGTTTCTCAAAAAATTGAGACATGAATATTATAATTATGGAATCCTAGTTTACACTTGGATTATGCCAATGTCAGTCTCATTGTGACTACCTTTTTCTCTACAGTAGACATATTACATTCCAGCAGGTGACAGGGACAACACTGGAAACTATTTTTCTTTATTGATCACATAGAAAAAGATTAATTTTACTATAGCCTCTGTTTTGTCCACAAAATTTGGAATTTAAGAGTAGGAATAAGACCATAAATTATTTTTTCTTAAATAATAGTTATATAAGCTCAATTGGTTGGAAAAAAATTGTTAATGTGGAATAAATTAAAGATTGCTACTGATTCTGTTTTCAAAATTCAACCAGTGGAATGAATGTGGACAAGCCTTATATAAAGTACAAAAATGGCTAGCTTAATAATCATAAAGTGACACATAAAATATAAAACCATGCCAATAGTTTGAACTTGATAAGGAGAGATTTTCACAGAACTCAGTTACCAATGCTTTTTGGACTTATTTTCATACCAGGCAGGTAATTTAAAGTTATATTTTAAAACATTTTCTTGTCTTTTATAAACGGTGGCAGTTTACAATTTAAATTAAAAGTCATGTATGACATTGAAGTCCAAGTGAAATCTGGCAGGTGTGTGCCTATGAATATCTCTCTATAGATAGATATTAAAATTCATGTATAAATTTTAAAGATATACACATAGAGATTAAATTTAGAAAAACCTAAAATTTATACATATGTTTCCTTTCTTAAAGGACTATTATCACCCACCTTCTATAATTTGTTTTCCTCTATTTGTAGTGTGATTTCATATGATCTTTAATATTATTGATGTAAAACTCAGTACAAATTTTCAAAATTTTTTATCGATTGTTTTGATTGCATGATAGTAATCTTGTAAAAGTCAATCCCTGTAGATTACCTTTTTGAAAGATATAAAATATTTTTAAAAGTAAGATCTCTTTATAAACCAGTAATCATTGTCTCCCTATTTTAGGTTTCTGCGTATTTTTACACGAGACATACATAACTGCTGAGGCAAATGTGTGACATCAAAGGTACAGGTCACGCTGCTGGAGGAGACTACAGACCAGCACACTTGTCCCTCACTGTGTGATGCCTGTTCACTCCCTGTGCTTACTGAGCTCCTGACAACGTCCACTGAATCAGGAAGCCAGTCTGCCCGAACCCTCTTCCTCAATGCAGCATAAGAGACAGAGAAGCGGCCATGAGGGGCTGGGGATATAGCTCAGTGGAATAAGCGCCTGCCTAGCAAGCGCAGGGTCCTGAGTTCGATCCCCAGTACCGCCAAAAAAAAAAAAAAAAAACAAAGAGAAGCGGCCATGAAAAGTACATGTCTCAGGAACTTCGCTCTCCTTGTGCTTCCGCGGGAGCCATTTCCTTTGGTCCAGTGTTTTCCTTTGGTCGATATTCTCTGGACTGCAACATGAGCGCTTCCGGAGGTCATCAGTGTGCTGTGAAAATACTTCCTTCTCCCTTCAATTTGCATCGCATTTAACTCCTAAATTTCAATTTCTGGGCCTGTGCTATTGATGTTTATAAGTATGAACTCCTTTTCAACATTGGAAGAATTATTAGGAAGTGCATTTTAGGGTGTATACATTTTAGGTCAATAAATTTGAAGATTTCCTTGGGGAAAAACCCTGGCTGTATGAAATAACTGCTGATACTACGCTTTCTGAAGCTGAAGAAAATATCTCCCTTTCCTGGCTTTTCTTATGACTAAGCAGTTCTATCCTGATTGTCCAGATTCCTGAAACTAAGGTTGGCAATTTTTTTAATCAAACAGTAAGATAATAAGTGTTTTTACAGCCATATGTTTGCTATCACAACTACTCACCTCTGCAAATGTAGTGCTATTGCGTGAAAACAATTATAGACAATTTGCAAACAACTGAGCAGAATATGTCAAGATAGATTTGGCCACAAACTACTGTTTTCTGACCCCCTGCTTCAGACTCTGACATTTGCTTAAATTTTCCATTCCACAAACCGAAATTCTAACATTGGGCTCATCTTTCTTTTGACACTACTGTCAGAATCTCTCCCAGCTATGAGCTGGGTATTAAAGCTTAATAAATTCCTTTGTCATAGAAAAAGCATAAATTTATTTCTGGGAGAGTATTTATACCTTCTCTTAGTAATATATAGTTTCTGCTACTTAAATAATGCAAAATTTTTATATTTTCAGGAAATATTTTTTTTTTTAGCTCATCCATCCTGCTATAGGAAAATAGCTCCAACTGGGAAATTTATGACCACCAGAAATATATTTCTGACAGTTCTTCAAAATAGAAGATTTAGATCAACGTGTGGACAAGTCTGGTGTCTGGAGAGGACCTGGTCTTGGCTTGTGGGATGGCACCTGGTGGCAGTGTCCCCCCTTGCAGGATGGCAGAAAGGACCTTGGGGTCAGTCATGTCCTAAGGGCCTCACCTTGTCATGGTACTGCACTGGGTATTTTCTTCCAACATGGATTTTGGAACGACACAGAGTCATAGAACATTGTTTCCTAAAATAATATTGTTGTTCATAAGGCCATTTTCATGTTTCACTGCAGAAGTACAGTGCAAAAAGTAAATTCAAGTAGAAAATATTTTGTAGGTTTCCTGTCTATAAACTGAAATATCAGGATGCAAATCTTGGGGACTAAGAAAGTGTCACATGGCTCTTCCGTCATTGATGGGACTTGTCATATTCTCAAAGGTATCAGGTAACTTGCATGGTTTTGCTTTTATAAAAGAGTCTAAAATAAAAGGTTTTCTAGAAGCATTGTTTCACAGAGTGCAAACAGGATGAGTTCCAAGGAATGAGGTTGTCGAATGCATGGTCTGTGTGTTGCAACTTTTCTACATATCAGCAAGCTCTCCACAGGAATTGCAGTGCTGCAACCCCAGCAGCAATGAATGAAAAGCAGCACATGTTGTTCCTTCCCTCAGGCATACACTGTCTCAGGGTGGCTTCTGGTTGTGTGTCTCTTCTCACAAGGGAAACTGAGTCTGATACCCCATCATTCCTCTTGTGGGAATAGTTTCTCTAGACATTTAGGCAAGCTTTTTTCGGTTATGTTGATTATCTGTTTTATTGATCCTGTAAAAGTTCTTCATGTATCGATGAGATGATCTCTTTATGTTAGGAGTCTTATGTTTTTTCCTAACAAATTATTGCTTTTGGTTTTGTTCTAGAAAATTTGGACCATGGAGAATTTTTTAAAAGTTAAACGTATTTTTACTTTGTGAACTTAAATGTTAGCTCTATTGGAAGTATATCTTCTACAATAAAGCTGTCAGTTTCATAATGTTAACGGGAGCAACAAACATTAAGCCAGGGAGACAGTTCAAAGCTGGAGCATTTGCCTAATGTATGCAAGACCCTGGGCTTGATTCTGTGGCATAGGAAAAAAAAAAAAAGAAAGGAGAGAAGAGAAGAAAAGAAAACAGGAAGGAAGAAAGGAAGGAAGGGAGGAAGGAAGGAAGGAAAACCTTTATCTAATTGGTCAAACCTAATTCTACCATTGTCCACTTTTTCAGCTTTGAACAGCTAGAGAGGAAGATCAGTAATTGCACTTTAAGTAAATATTATTTGGTAAGAAATGCTGAATTAATGATGAGATTTATACATGCATAGCTATAAACACTGTTATGTAACATGTACAGTATCCTCTTATGGGTAAAAAGATTTACTACCTTAAGAGACACATAGAAGGTAAAAGTTTACATTACTTGTGATAATGCTCAGAATTCAGAGATGTGAAGAATTTGTGTGTCTGTGTGTGTGTGTCCTTGTGTGTGTCCTTGTGTGTGCATATGTGTGTATTCATCCATAACCACATCTGTCAAATGCTGTCTTTCCTGGAGTGATGCTTTAGACACACATATATGGAGAAAGGGCAGAGGTGGTAAAATATATATGATGAATTGGGCTTTGAAATGTTGGGTATAATTGTTAAATAATGTTTCCATTACAACCTTTGAAGCAAATAACATTTTTTTCAATTAACTGTTTTCTGTTCTTTAAAAGATCTTCACCACATTGAAGTCATTTTTGTCCTGTAAGAACAAAACACAAGCCAAATATTTAAATAAAAATAAACAAACTCAAGTAGAGAAAGACTTGAATGAGAAGCAAATATTCTTATGAGGGAAAAATTACACTTGTATTTAGTACAAAAAGACTTAAATTTCAGAAAACAGTCAGAAGTCTAAAGTTCTCCTTTCTCAAGAAAATTTCATGATTTTTTCCAAAAACGAGCCTTTATTATGCTATTAGGAATTTCTTAACAATCACATCACAACGTTTTAAGAGGAGATGTGAGAATACACATAAAAGTCAGTCACACTCCTGGACAATCAGGCGGCGAACTACTGCTGAAGCGCCTGCTGTAGAGTGATGTGGGAATCCAAGAAATGGGATTTTACCTTACATTTACTTTACGGATGGGCACACCGAGAGCTGACATATTAATGAACTTTCTCAGGGCCACAAAATTATTCAGTGCATCAACTCCTTTTGTTCAAGGTCTATGCGACTCCAGAGCTTCTGGAACCACAGTGTTGTAATAGTTTGGTCCAGATGCTTTCACAATAGGACTGGGACAACTCCCAGGCAGAGGAAGACAAGACAAGGACGCTAAGATGGACAACCCGTCTGCCATTAAGGAGACTGGGAGGAGCGCCAGGCAGTGAGCCCGCAATATTCAAATGTTTTCCAAATAAACAGAAGGAAGACGCTGAATTATAGCTGAAAAAGTCTCAGAGAGAATTTCCAATTGATTATTATGTATTTTCTTTTACTAATGTTGAGCACAAGTCACAGTGGATTTCAGGATCAAAACAGATGAATACTGAGTACAGATGTAGTCCAGAGGATTTGCAAATTGAGTCTAAATTAAAGCTGTGACATTTGATGAGCTCCCTGACAAGAAGCATGCAGAGAAACACTAGACGGATAGTTGCAAGCTGTGCTCTCACGCTGCTAGAGGGTAGCGAAATGATATCAACTTAATGTCCAGCCTTGTAATAAGCACTTCCCCTCCTCTGTTTTCTGATACAGCTAGTATTTCCTATTTGAATATTATCAATTATAGTGATTCTGTAGACAGAACTGAAAGTTCATGCACATATGTTTTTTAAAACTCTCTTATTTAAGCATATCATTTGGATTGGTACTTTGTTCTTTCATGAAACATACCATTTGGAATATAAACATGTCCTTAAAGCAAACAACTTTACACGTGACAACTACCTAAATATTCCTGTGTGGTTTTTTCCTGTATTATCGCACTTGCTGAGTTACAGCCACTTCCACTCTTTTAACTCGAGATGACTCCTAATGGCCCTCTTCCACTAATGGCAGCACCGAGGTTAAACTCTCTCTTCCTATCTTTGATTTCACTGTGCATTCAAATTATTTTTCTAATGTAAATTTGGTGCATATTTCATCATAGAGTATGCAGTTCTAATGCATTCATTTAATGTGAAAAGGTTACTATTTTATATTCAGTCATCTATGAAATGTAATTATTCTGGCTATGTACTTTTCCAAGAGCAAAAGTGCAAGTTAGCATGATAAACTGAGGAATGATCATGGAACAGAGAAAAGATAAACATTAAGGGAAACACATTTGCATAAAAACACCGCAGGGATAACGTTTGATATCACGAGCCACACGACTTCAGTCATCTGTATTGCTTTTCCCCTTTAACTGACTTAGACACTTTTGCTTTGAAATAATATATAGATACCACTCAGCAAATAATTATTTTCCTCCAAAAAGTGGTGATCCTCCAGGCTGCCTTTCTTCACGGTATCTGCAGGCAGACTGAGGATACAATCCATTATAATTCTTCAAAAGGGATTAGAAGCCTATCTTTGAAATGATATCGCCAAAGGTCCCTTTATTGAGTGAAGATATAGACCTCTGCATATCTGTCTGCGCATGTATACTGCTGTTTGATGCTAGTGTGTAACCGTGGTGTTCAGATATTCATTCTTTGGTGCACTGATTACTGAAGCAGAAGGGAGGCAGCTGTAACATGCTACCTACCTACTGTTCCTAAGCACCAGTTGTCACAGGGTCCTGGTAATTCTCCCATCAACCCTCCAAGCACATCTGAGAGAAGCTGTCCTTCAGGCTGCTCCTGAGGATGAATGGATCAATTCTTGTGTCTAGGAAAAAGAATCACATATTAAGTTAAATCTCATATTATGCAATTGTATACAAAAATTATGATTAAATTGCTAAGTCCTGAAAAACGTTCTTGGAGAGGGGCAGGAGAAAAGAGTTACACCAACCTTACTGTCTCACATATCTGATTGGTCGGAGTTCACCTACTGGGTAAAATTCCTTTACTTTCCGATTATATCCTGTACTGTCTGGCAGGGGTAGATTCCACCCACAGCAGGAGGCCTTTGGGTCACAAGTCAGGGAGCCCACCGCACTCTGCCAATTTCCAGCTGACTCTGCAGCCTGCTCAGTGTAGTACTACAAGCATGTGGGTAATGATCCCATCTCACAGCTTGTTGGCCAGGCTCTGGGACTAGGAGCAGAAGCCCAGATGCCACTGGGTGATTCAGTGACCACAGGAGCAGCTTTGTAAAGGACATTGTGTGAAAAGCAGGGAGAGCACTATGGCTTTGCAGCTTTTTGGGAGAGTGTTATTGAAACCCAAACATTTTCTTCATCGTGATTGAACTCGCCAGTTTGTGACCTAGGGGAATATGATAAAGGCAACATGGGAAGAGCTACTGAATCCACTATGCTGGGTAAGTTGAAATCCCTAGTTTTAAACAGGATGTACTTGAAATTCATCTAGCAAATTGGTAGGTGAAGGAGAACAACAGTACAATTGTGTTTTGAAAGGGAAGTTTATGTTTTAGGAGGGGCAGTGCAGTACTGGCTGAGAGGTGTTCAGAGTTGGGACTGATTCTAGAGACTGCCTGATGAGAAAGTAGAACTCAGCCTTTGTTTGCCCTGTACACATATATTTTACTTAGGTTTTTTAAAACTCAAGGGAAATTCAAGTAAGCAGATGAGCCATGTGTCCTCAGAACAGATGAAACTTACCAATGACTTTGCTGAGAACTGTTATTACACATCCTTGAGGAGCTGAGAAGGTGACAAAGTAAAGCACCTAAAATCATATATGTGAGCTGTGCTGGGTTTTAAAACATGAGACAGGCTCTAGGAAATCTAGCTTCCCAATGGGCCAGTATTACAATAGGTTTAACTTTGATTATCACAAAGCAAATCATGTTGTGAGGCTGCATGTGGTAAGTGACTGATGTGGTAGATTCTTCTGTTTCTCTGATGACTCAGTACCTAGAATTTGGACTTTTTGTGTGTGGTTCAATTTATATTTTTCCTTTGATTTCTTTTCCCTGTTTAAGACTTAGAGTATTTTTTTGTCCTTGTTTCTCTGCCTTCTCATATTTTAATGCAACTCTACCTGTAGGAACAGTAGATTTTTAGATGACACAAGGATGAATACAAGTTGCTTTGTTAACAACTTGGCTCCTGTTACTACTTATATGGAGAACTTAGTAAACTGCAGGACTTGGGCCACCTCACCATCAAGGTCAGCAGAAGAAAGGTGCAGAGACACAGCACATTGCCTATGCCTTCTAGGCACTGAGCGCTCTCCCTTGACCTAACACCGAAAGAGTTTTGAACACTGTACAGTTCAGGAGAGATGTGAGGTGAGAATTGGAATTGGAGAGAGAGGAATTCCTTACAGATGGGAGTAAGTAGAAATGCCAAAAGAAAATAATTAAAATTTTAGTAGCCCTACATCTTCCATCTTTATGGCTTCAACAACCAGTGATATGCTAACAAGGTTAAACCTAAACATACAAATTCATACCCCCTCCAAGGCAGAGGTCATTACGTGCAGTATCTATAAGGACATTCTCGTGTGAATATCCAAACTGCCATTAGATGAAATGGACACAACAGTAAGACTAACAATTTTAGTATAAGGATGGTGTGGCATGTCCTGCACCTCACAGTTCACACCAACATTTTCTGTACACCCCTACTGCCAAACAAATCATCACACAAATTCAGTCACACAACTTTTAGTTCTATCCATGGTAAACACTGAGTTTTAGCCTCCACTAGCTTTCAATTCTACTGCCATTAACATTCCTCCCTTTATTATTTGAAGATACATTTAATTGTATCTCTGTTCTACCTATTTTAACACTAGATTCTTTTTCCTTTTGTTTGTTGCAGTGATTTTTCTGAAACAACAACATAAACTATCATTTCTGGTTTTCAATTCCTTTGCTATTTTCTCATTGTTTTTGTACTGATTTGTGAAATTATCATTTTTATATGGATATAAATATCGTTTTCATTGTGTGACTCCTGCTTACATTTCCTCCTTTATAAAATATTTGTTCAATCAACAAATATTTACAGTGTTTCAAGATGACTCCAAGCCTTTGTATATGCTAGTGAGTAAGACAATCAGAAATGTCTTGCAATACCTGATGTCCTTAACTTAAAGGAGCAGAAGTTAATTTTGCTCATTTTTTTAGGGGCTTCAGTCAACTGGCTAGTAAGAATGCAGGAACATCACGGTGGAACAGCTATCAGAGCCAGGCTGCTTAGGTCCAGGTGGGTGGGAAGCAGAGCAGAGGAAAGAACCAGGGAACAGGTGGAAGACCCGAAAAAGACCACAAAATGATGCTTCCATGACCCATACTCAGAAAAGTGGGCAGCGCCCAGGCAATGGTGGACACCACTGAGCTTGACTGCCACACATGAGTAGCATGCAAGGGCATTATGCTATTACCTCCAGGTGCTTTAGCAAAGATTTTCTTCTTGATATTACTCTTCTATTTTATAAGATAATGTTGCTTCCCCTTCATAGAGGAGATGCTGTGTTTTAGAAAACATTGATATCCTCATTTCATCCCGTTCCCAGTGCCACAGCTTCCCATGGATTCTCATAATATGTGCCAGTTTAACACCACTTCTCAGAGCACTTAGCACATTAGTTGTCTTTTGTTTTATTATTTTTATGATGTCTTTAGTCAGTCTTTCTATCTATTTTAAAACAAGATCTGGAGTATTTACAAATTGTATGTTGTTAGGTCCTTATTATATGCATCAATATTTGAGAACTTGCTCAATATTTTACTGAACTTACTTGGCAAAACGTTAAGTATTTATAATGACCCCTTAGCTATTACAGTCATGTCACCTTTTAGTAACTACTAACTAAGAACAATACTGGTTATGCAGCTATTACTCCTCGGAGCTATGTCCTGTGGGGCAATTTGGACCAAAATGATCCTTTTACCTCTAAAAGCATGTAATTATCTTCATTCAGAATAAAAGGTAACTTAACAACCAGAACTTTTCTTTTAATGCCAGGTTTAAGAAATTTACTCTGTTGAACAAATGATAAAACATTTAGTGAGGTATTTTTATTTTTAGTGAATATTTTTTAGGTCAGGAAAAAGCCTACAATTAATTATAAATTTTAAAATGGAAAAACACCTTTTTCCTGTTCAGACCTTTTAATTTGCATTTTTTTCTCTTCCTTAACCCTATGTGCGTCTTCACATTTGTTGCCAGGAACCAGAAGCTACAGACAGGAAGAGCTGCACCAGGGCTGGGGCCTTCTCAGAATCCTGCTGCTGAGGTGACTATCCATGTTAGGTATTTTTCATTTAGAAATACATAATTAATGATTTCATTAGAGTGGCACAAATTACTAGCTTTATAAAATACATTTCATAAAATTAAAACCATTATGTCTTTTCCCACAGTTCCAGCAATACATTCAATCAAATTTCTTATCAGTACTATGAATTGAAAAGAGAAACCTAGAACAACCATTTACTAAAACCATCACAGCTCATTTTGAACTTAACATTAAGGGATTTATTGTCAATCTAGTAATTAAGGAGTTTTTGAAAAGGGAACATGCTGCCCTGGAAACATCATCCTTGGCTTAAACGTGTGTTACAGTGTCTGTGCGCTTCTCTATCTCGTGGCATTTAAATTAATAATGGGAAACACAACTTACAGTTAGATAAAATGAGCATGGAAGGAAGAAGGACAAAGCTACGCGGGTTGGTCGTATTGATCTGACTGGAGCACATGCCTCACATACTCTTAATTGCTTTTGGACACAAAAGAATTTAATTTTTCTTATTAACAATTAGGCCTTTCAGATAAATATTTAATGTTTTTATACAAGGGCAAGAATACATGGGTTTTTTTTTCCTTGAACTATATCTTTCTCTCATAATTTATTAGAAGAGATTGTAAACCCTCTAGCAATTTTGGCACGATGAGCCAAACCAGCTAATTAACACTTACATCTCTTCACTCATAGCAAAAGAGTTCAGTGTGTGTCTGTACATTTCCTTCTAAACTCAAACTGTATCCTGTGTTTAACTTTTAATTACATGTCTATATTTACATAAAATTTATTGTATATCTTTTAAAACAAAATTAAATTAAGAGCATTTGTGGTTCAGCAAACAAAATATGTGATGTTAATCTCTTTTCAACAGTTTTAAGAAGTCAGTGTTTAGAAAACAGAAGTGACACTGAGAGATCCACAACAGGGACTATTTTAATTCACGTGGGTAATAGATGGGAAGAAAGCCATGAGTGTACCACAGCAGCAGTCCTTGTGCGGGATGAAAATTATTTTGCGTTACTACTGATAGTTTATTAAACATTGGCCTCCACACAGTTCACCTTCCTGTCATGCAAACTTAGCGAATTGTTCAACCCCCTCAAGTGTGCAAGAGAGCATGTAAAGGCATCACTAAGTTTCTAGGAAATGTATCAGAGTTCATACATTGGGCTTCATTTTGCATTATATACTCCTAATTTCTTGCTTTTAGAATCCACTGTCATATATACTTCTGCTATGCATGCATCTTTCTGCTATACATGCATCCTGTAATTCTCTTGGCATGTAATTAATATCAGTATAAAAATTCACATATGTATATGTGTATGCTTTATATGTAGATACTTGTACAGTAGGACACATATGTATATGTGTACTGTATGGTGTGTGCGCATACATGTGCAGTTCATTTGCTATGTTATCTGGTTTTTTTTGTTTTAACTAGTTAGGGGTCTAGTGATAACAAAGGATTGCTGGTGGTTGTTGAGGAAGTGCACGTTTACCTTAGATTTCAAGAAAAGTTGGGTCAGTTCTTCAGACAAAGAAGAGCAAACTATTTGTACCAGCACTGGAAGCTCTTAACAAGTTGGAAATTTAAGCTTTTTGTTGCATATGAGTCTAAGCAGATATTCCTAAATGAGAATTCCAAGTTTTCTCATTTATTCCCTTAGTGTTCATGTAAGAGACATCTTGACTTCTGAGAAGCTTCCTTAACCTAGTCAATTTAATTTTGTGTTTATTTTTCTGCAAAATCAGTCCCATGTCTACAAACAAATAACAAATTCTTTTAATTCTTTCACAAGAGTTCCTTAGTTTTCATGTCACAACCCCAGCTGAGCCTTAAATTACCTAAGCTTATCATTATTTCTTTGGTAGACACCAAATGCACTGAAGAAATTCCATTGACATCTTGGATATTGTTACCTTACTGCACAACTCTCAAGCTCAATAGTTGTTTTGGCTTGGAGGTAGCTACTTTAGTAGACCATTGCCCAAAATAAAACATGGGTGCTAGATTGCTTGATTGTGGTACAAATTCATGATGTGGGTCATTACTGTCTTATTTTCCACTTATAAATGGCTCAATGTTGCACTCAAGATTAAAATACAGCCCAAAAATATCTCCTAATCCTATCTTTACATATATATTTTCTGGGAGCACTCCTAAAGGTAACTCTGTATTGGTTACTTCCTAGTGAGTACATAGACAACAGGCAGTAATTTGAACAGATAAATTACAATATGAAGGGACTTTATTATGGTTTCACTATTAAGGAACTAAGAACTAAGAGAACTTCAAAGAATGTGGAAATTGCAGATATGAGAGCAACCATTACCTTTAAGTCTAAGGTGGATTAACATGGGAAAGAGCAAAGTTGGAAGACCCTCAGAGATGCACAACCAGCAGGAGGAAGTGTGGCAGGGGCTCATTGCTTGATGGTTCTGGTCTCTGAGATGGTGATCTGCATGGAGGAAACCACCTGCTAAGATACAGCAAATGCGTACCAGGAAATGAATCCCTGGAGATTTTCTGAGACTCTCTGGGAAGATGGGAAATTTCCATCAGCCCCACAAGAACCAGTGGGACTCCACTGGGAATACTGGCAAGAATCACTAGGAAAAGACTATCGGGGTTTCTATGGAAACTTGCTGGGAAGTGAGGATCAACCACGGCATCCACCACTAGATGGTATGTATCCAAGCACAAGCAGGACCTAGCTCACTGCAACAGGAAGACGACTTTGTCCCTGCAGTGTCTCCCTTGCAACCATTACTTGAGCTCATGGGCTAAACACTGCACCAGCTGACAAAATGTAATATTTACAGGGACCAGGTCCAGCATGAGAAATCTGAGCAAGGATGGATCCCTGGATTATCTGATAGTTCATTAACTACTTGCAATTCATTAAACAAAAAGCCTCAAACAGTTGAGGTTCTGGCTGAAGTAAAGAAAACATGGATGAAAGAGAAGAGTAATTTATAAGCAGCCATAATTCACTTCCCTCACAGAAATGAGGATGCTACGGCTGTGCATAATGTCTTGTTTTATCCCTTGTGTATGTTTATGTGTATGCATATAATTATATAAATTTGTTTGACATCCCCATTCCTGACCTGTCCTCTTTACATATTTTTCAGTGTTAGCAATATAAGTTAGTCTTTAGTTAACAGGACATTCGTATTGAACTGCGACTGAATTTGAAGAGCAATTATTATAACATTAATGTGAACAGTCTAACTGTTTTCCAGGGATGGGTCCAGTGAATGTAGGAAGTTTGTAACCATCAATTTACAAAGAAGGGAATGGCTTTCTGTACACAAAGATGTTACGTCTTGCTAACTGGAAACAAGAATTGTTTTTGATGCTTTATGGAAATTCAAACATATGCGGAAAGGGGTGTAAGGGTACCCAATAGTCTACACAGTTGATAGCCAGCTATTACGTTATCATCCCAGCTCCAAACCCTTCTGCTCTTTGCTATTTATGCTTTGACAGCTGGCTTCATGGGCTCTCCCAAAACTGGAGGGAAAAAGCCACATGGATTCCTTTCTACTTGGTTCCTTCAGGCTTCCTGTGTCCTCTGTATTCCAGCACAGGCAGTGTCTTCCCACAGCAGCAGCAGAGTACAGATTGCACGTTTTCCACAGCCTGCAGAAAAGCCTTAGTGAGTCCCGCACAGATACATCTGTGTCACTTGTCTCCCCTTTTTATTGTCTGGGTCTCAGCTCATGAAGCTCCTCCAGAGGCTTCGCAGTTTTACCAGCTACATCCTCTTTCCTTTGTTTTTTTCTGATTTGTTGCAGATGCAACCTCAGGTGAAATGAGTGACATGTATGATCTTGAGAACAGCCAGGATTGCACCTCGCATTTCATCTCCAGAATGTGGCAATGGAACAAGCATAGCTGCAAGTGAAGTCCAAAATCAGCTGACTTGGTGTTCATCCAAAGGAACCTTGGAATGGGTGTGCGTGCTTACTCAGAGGTCAGGGACCTGATCAACCGCTGGCTTTGAAGAAACAAATCATAGTACAAAGTGCTTTGGAGAGGAGTGCAGTTGTCCCTTACACCAAAAGAAACCAAATCCTGCCAACAAGCTTAGGGGCTTGCAAGAGTTCCAAATGAGAAAGCTGTCAATTGATACCTTGAGAGATGCTTTGTGAGACCCTAAACAGGAGACCCAGTTAATCCTCGTCTGATGCACACTAGGAACCATGGCATAGTAGATGTGCATTGCTCTAGGCTACTAAATGTTGGGCAGGCTGCCACACAGCACTGGCGAGCACATACGTGTTCCTAGGTTTAGTAGCTACATTCATCATAACTGAACTCATCAGTTGCTGCTATGGAGATATTTTGATCCATCCTTCTTACTTTTTATTGGTTTATTAATAACTTTAGACCAAGGTAACTATTCTCCAGCTGAGACTTTTTCTTCAAGTATTGTTGGTATTTCTCATCTCCTCATTACAATGACTATCAGAATTCCTTCCTGATTCCCACACAATTGTAGTCACTGCTCATGAAAATAACTCTGCTGTTCCGTACCCCAAACTGGAGACTCAGAGATGTACTGCTTATCATTTTGTAAAACTAGAGTAAACATCAAGCCATTTTATAGGCTATAGATGTGTTCTTATGTGCGCATGGATACATTTCCTGCCTACAAGTTACATGCTTCCTGCGAGCCAGTGTCCAAGACAAAGAATTAGGTGCAAACTAATGTAAGACAAATGTCAGAGAAATGTGCTACCATGTTAGTAAAATGTTAGTAATAAATTAAAAATTCACATATTATAAATATTAATGAAAATGGATTCACTGTAATTGTCCTTAGTCACATAATTTTAAAGACTCTTATATCTGTGCAGTTTGACCCAGATTCAGGAGCTGAGAATAAGGAAAAGAATAGATAAGAGAACCAAAGGAAGAAGTATTGAAATGCAATTTCACTCTATTTTCTAAGATTAACAATAATTTCACATTGTTTTATGAATATTCCTCCACCAATGCTTCCAGATATTGGTGTTTGTGTGAAAGCTGACGTGTAACACACAGAGACGGAAGTAGAACCTTTTCTAAAAAGAGTGCTTCCCAGAGGGCCCCGCATTTATCTTCTCTCCCCGTGCTTGCAGCTAGTAGCTTGTTCTTCCCAGAAGCCAGGTTAGGTGCTGCTCACCCCACTATGCATCTGTAATAACATCTCCATGTGCTCTTTCAAATTTGGGGTCTTATTTCAAAATTGACAAAATAAATTACTGGGGATAAACTGAGGCTTACAGAGTTTTATGTCTGTGTTCCTCCTCAGGCTGCCACACAGCGGTGCTGTCTGAGGGCGGACTCTACTAATGGTGACCAGTGGTCAGTGCGATTGGAAATTGAATATTCATTACAAAGGCAGTATCAGAACTGTGGCTAATATTCCTACAATGCTTCCCCCCAACCAAATGATTGAGTCTGTCCCTCTCAAGAGAAGTCCATTTAGGAAGACATGTATTCTGAACTAGATAAAGAGAAAGATATCTCAACTAGGATTTCCTGAGATTTTAAAATGTGCTTTTATTTTTAATGTAGCTATAAGACAAGATAGCGGTTGTTATGTTAACTGCGAGGTCTGAAACCACCAGTTATGTTGCTGGTTGTGAGACTGAAGCCAGCCCCAAGGAGCAGCGTGAAGAGATGCACCCATCAAAAGACAGAGCCTGGAGTGGAGAGGAGCACTGTGGAGGCGTGGCTGTGGAGTAGGCGTGTGCACCCTGGGAAGACTCGTGATGCTTCATGCCCTTAGCTCGGCTCTACACTTTAAAGCACAGGGAGAGAAAATCCTCTTGGTAAAGGCTGGTTTTCATAAAGTAGATTGTTCATAGTTTAATTGTCTGCCTTTAGTTTCCTTAAATCTTACTCTGTGCCTCCCCCTCTTCACCTGTATTTTATGTTTAGCACTTTTGAACACACAAGAAGACTTGAAAGTAAAGCAATGACCCTGTATCATAAAAGAGGATGGAATCTCAGTGTTGTTTCAGGTTGCATTTTCTCTCATGGCCAGTGATGTCGAATAGTTTTTCATGCATTTATTGGTCATTTGTACTTCCTCCAGGATGTGTCAATTGATTTCGGTTCCTCATTTTTTTATTACATTTTTTTGGGGGTAACATTTTAGAGTTCTTTATATATTCAAAATGCTTGTCCTCTCTCTGAGGAAGAGCTCGCAAAAATCCTTTCCAATTACACAGGTTGTCTCTTCACTCTGTTGTTTCCTCTGCTGTGCAGAAACTTTTTAATTGTACATGATCCTGAAGGGAGGGGAAAAGAAGTGGGTGACAGATGAATTAGGATGTGACCTTTTTGAGAATAGATTGATGTAACTGTCATGCTGACCTTGGGGGACACCCCCATCATCACTGATCATGTGACGACTGAGACACTGGAGGCGTGGTATGCAAAGGAGAAGAATTAGAGCAATTTGTGTATAAGCATCAAAGTGCTAAAGATTGCCAATGAATCACTGAACCCAGGGAAGGTCAAAGAAGGGTTTCCCTATGCCGCATATACGGGCCTAGCCTTGGCAGTGCCTTGATTTCCTACCTCTGGCCCAGACACCTCTGAGATACAAATTTCTGTTGCTTGAGCCAGTTGGTGGTATTCTGACAGTTGTGAGAAACTGATAATCCCAACAGGATCCCATTTACACACGAAGACTCTACAACAGTCGGAGTTGTGGAAGCAGAAGGGGAAAGAGGATTCCTGGGCCCCAGGAAGGAGGGGAGGGCAGGAAGTGAGACCCACAAGGCACGGAGTTTCACTTGCAAACAGTGAAGGACAAGCTGGAGCAGAGAACGACTTCACCTGGCGGTGTCCCACAGACAATAACGCTGTGTGGCCGACATTGACATTGGCTAAAATGGTAGATCTGTTGATTTGTTCTTATCACGGAACTGTAATAGTGAAGTGAGGAGGGCAGGAAGAAACATTCAATGGTGACTGATGTGCTCAAGGCAGAGGCTGTGGGCATGGTTTCCCGTTAATGTGTTTGTGTGTAACTCGAGACTGCCATACAGGCCCAACACCTTAAGCATCTGGAATCACACTGTGAAAGCTCCCGACCGAAGTCTTTTGTTATAGGACAGCAGATCAAATGGAAACAAAAGTCAATTTTATTTCAGTGTTTTTGCTTGATTTATAATTAAAATTCTTTTAAAAAGCCAATTAAGTATGAAATAATTATAAGTGACATTTAAAAAATTATATATCTTTTTATTATATAGCACAAAGTCACAGTAATACATGTTTTAAAGTGCTATCCCTAATTCATAACAGGAGTATAAAAATTGCCCAGTCTAAAGTTTTAGCCTAATACTAGGAAGCATGTGATGCTAAATAAAGATAGAACAAATTTTCCAAGATTGTTGGTAACTGCCAATATTTTTCACGTTTGTTGAAGTTAGGGGAAATATAATTAGTACTTTAGGTTTTAAGAAGTAAGCTGGCTTTTCAGTTGCCACTGTGCCAGGAAGTTTATAAACATAGCCACTTTAGAAATTAATTTTCATAAAATCCTAGCTTCATGTATGAATTCTGAGCAGGCTGGTGTTAGCATTAATCTGTCGGCACAGCTGCACAGCAAGCCACAACTCCACTCCAAATCCTGACATTTGCACTTGCTTTCCAAGTTGTTTCAAAAACGTTTGTAAATTACATTAAACAGATGTGATGTGAAATCAACTAACAACTCTACTGTCCTAACTCCTGAACATCGCACTTGCAGTAAATCTTGAAATATAAGCTACCTCCCATCAGTTTAAAACCCTGACGCATAACAATTCTACATGTCCATCATTACTTATGTGTTTGCAGTTCTTTGGAATTGCATTTACTTTTACAGTTAGATTTGACTAACGTAGTCAAAATTACCCACCATGTACTCCTTTGGCTCTAGAAAAGTATACTCAGACAACAAAACCCAGTAAAAGCCAAAGGGCTGGCATTTTAATTTCAGTGTTTGTGAAGCTTCCAAATGTCTAGTTATTTTTAACAGGATGTGTGGTCTTCTGTTCTTCTTACCCTGTGTTGATGGAGCTGTGTCACGTTGGCAAACCTCTGACCCACCTGTAGAACCACTGGGACTCAGGCATAGAATAAAACAACAGGAATGACTAAAGCAAAGAAAACAGACAGAACAATAAAATGAATAAGGGAATGACTGCAGATTGGTGAAACCACTGTGGAAACCAGTTTGAAGATTCCTTAGCAAACTAGGTCTGGAGGTCCCATTCAACTCAGCCATTCCCCTTTTGGGTATCTTCCCAGAAGATCTGAAAACATGATATCACAGTGATATATGTGCCCCCACGTTTATAGTAGCACAATTTGTAATTGCTAAATTGTGGAAGCAAACCAAATGTCCATCCACTGAGGAGTGAATAAAAAAATTGTGGTACTTCTATATAATGGAATATTAGTCAGCTATAAAGAAAGGTAAATTTGAGTCTTTTACAGATAAATGGTCACAACTAGAGACTATACTCATAAGTGAAATAAACAAGACCGTGTGTAAGCAACATGTTGTCTCACTAGTATAAGCACCTGAAAGAATGGATAAAAATTAGGAGGTAGGACAGACATTGTGAAATGAAAGGAACATGCTCAAAATTAAAGAACAGTGGGGTGAGGGAACAGAGAAAGAAAAGGAAGGGAAATTATGTATGTATAAAGGGAAATTATGTATTCATGTATATACAGGATAGCTAACATAGTTGAAATACTGACTTCTACTGCTTTACTGAAAGGAACAGTTAATGATTAATTATTTGATCAATCTTGCATGTCTTTGTTTGTTCTCCTGAGAAGCCACTTTGAAGATATCAATACGTAATACAACAACCCTTGATAATTTCCTACTACTTTGTCTGTAACTCTGTATTGTTTGTATTTTTCTTATGCTATTTTGAAAATGGATGCCTGTCTGTTAATGTTTTTCTTCTTTTATTTTTAAAATAAATTAGAAAAAGAGAAAAGAAAAGAGAGGGAAAAATAAGAAAATTTCAAAATTGACTTTCACAAACCAAGGCAAAGTAACTCCAAGTTACCACAGGAAGAAGATATAGAAAGGTTTAAACACTTGTTTCTTAGATACTTGTGTTAACACCCTAAATTCCTATGTTAGAATTTTTTTGAATAATTTCTATTCACAGTGAGGATCCAGAGTCCTGGGCTGAGTTTGCTGTGGCTGTGTGTGAAGAATTCAGCCAGTAATTTCATCCCTGCACTTTGTTTGTTTCTTTGTTTTTTTAAATAAAAAGCGGTAGCTGAACTGGTTCCTTGTCTCCTCCCCCCCCCCTTTTTTTTTGCTTGTTGTCATCCTTCATTGGGCCGGTTCTGCTTGGAGAAACCTAGATGCAAAATATGCACTTCAAAGGAATTCGATTTGATCATGTGTTAACTGTAGTTGAAAATATATCTTCCGTTTAACATAGTCTTGGAAATGGATTTAAACTTAGTTCTGCTAATATTTTGAATTGGAGATTTACACTACTATACATCCACATATCATTTCAAGTGAGAGATGTGTGGATATGAACTCTGAATGGGTTCAAATCCTGATGTTCTTAGGCACAATGAAATTTGTTATGTTAACTATCCTTTCTACGTTCTCTATTGGATGGATTCCCCAAAGTGTAAAATTTACAACTCACTGAAATAAAGCAATAAAATGAATTGCTTACAAATGATTCATTGTCTTTTTAACCAAAAATGAGCACCTGTCTTGTGAGAGAAAAGACAAAAATGTACCATACTCAAAGCTCCTTTTTGTTGTACTTTTATTGCTTAAAGGACTATCTTAAAAATAACAATGTTTACATGGTATGTTAAATTAAGCTAGAGAAAGACTTTTGTGAGCCTTCTCTTTACCCTTGCTGCCCCAAATGTCTGTAAGAACATTACTGTAGGATTCATTAATAACTATGTCAAGGAGTCTAGTAGTTCTTACACTACTGCTTTTTCATAAAAGTTGTTTACTTCAGATATAGATAGTAACAGACATAGTAAGCATATGATAGCCCCCATGATGTTTTCAATGCACTACTTGGCGAATTACAAAATTCTCTCGTTGTGTTTGTCCAGGTCCTCCAATTAAAGTCATGATTTAAGTGAATTTGGCGTGGTGTTCATTATATAAACAGGAATGAAAATAAAAACTGTCCTGAAACTGAATTTCAGTGACTCTGAAATCATTATTTGCTTATAGGATTGTTTATTTTATTTCTTTTTATTTGTATTTTTGGTTTTAGCTCTTTTTCACTTTTATAGAGATGCCAAATACACAAATTAAATAAGAAGCTATTCTTAGCATATCTTTCTCATTAAAAAAATAACACTCCAAAAACAGCTAAAAGTTTTCTTTTGACATTTGAAGTTTGTTTGTATTAAGAAGATTTTTCTAACATGATGGCATTAAATTTGACAAGGTCTGAAAGAAAAAAATCAAGAAAACCAAAGTATTTGATTGAGATAAATGTGTATCACAAGTAATTAATTATCTAGTATGATAGAAAAATTAAAAAGGTGTGGCTGTTTTCTATAGTGCCCTTTAAAAATGCTGTGCAGAATTTCAAGGATGACTCATCTTTGATCTTATGAGAAGCTGGAAGAATTAATGTATATGACTTATTGAATTTAAATAAATTTCTAACTTCTCAATTTTATTAAAGTAATTAAAGAGACAGTGTAAAAATTCACCTGGAATAAAACTTTATATTACTAAGAATATAAAATTAAGGAAAATAAAAGCTTCACTATCAGTCCTTAATTTCTCATTGGAAAATTATACCCTGAGAAGAAGGTACATATTGTAAGAAACTGCAAAGAAATTAAAAAAAAACAACAAGTAAACTTTGATACCATGAACTAAGGAAAACTGTAAGCTGATGTAAACATTCACTCCACACACTTATTGAGCTCTTTTCCTACTGGAGAAAGTTTATAGATAGTATATCAGATCTATGGAATTAATATTTCACCAGGAATGAAGGAAAACAATTAAGAAAAATACATGCAATACTGATAAATGTCAAGAGGTATGAGTAAACATAAACATAAATACATTTTGTTGAAGATTATGGTTATATTTTTCCCTTAACTTCTTATAATTAGAGAAATCCTAACTCTGCTGTATTTCTCAAGTGCATCTCAGCATTGACTATCATTCTTCCATTAAGACTGATTGTCCTTACCTTCCCCAAGTCAATCTTGGCTGTCCATTTCTCTCTCTTCTGAGCAATGGTAGCCTGACTCTGTACCATGTGAGGCAAGGCGGTAGCTTTCAATTCAGAGAAAACTGAGGTGAGTCACTTTTGTTCACATCTATTCATTTATCCTCCCAGTTTCCATTCCTTCCCATGTAGCATGGCATGTGAAATAATTCCTAGCAGGTTGTGAAAATGAGATGAGATGATGTCTTTCAGTATGAAAAAGTGCAAGGTTTGTAACTACTTGATATTACTTTTTGCTATTTAAAAAATATACTTCCTGATTATTTCTAAAACCAGGACTGTTTCTAAAACCAAGACCCTCTCAGACATGCCATCAACATAGTTAAAGAATCTTGAAACAGCTAGATTTCTTAGTACAAATAATAAGGTATGTCTTTCCTTATGAAATCTTTCCTTAGGAAGACAATCTTTCCTTAGGAAATAATGTGTGAGCTAATCCATTGCTTCTTCTTGGACCAATCATGCAGAGCAGATTCTGTGTCCACCTCGCCATTCTTTGGGTTTTGTGGATGACAAGAGGAAAGAAACAGGGAAGAAAACAGCATCCTCTTCTCTGTGAGAAGAGTGGCCTAACAGATAAATGCATGTAACATGCTGGGAATTTATTGCCATGAAATTATTGGGTTAGACTTCAAAGAAGCAATAGAATGTAGGAATAAAGCACAAATATTTCACCAAATTAGAGATACTACTTTCCTGTAAAATATAATATTTTTAAAGGCACATATGGAACTCAGAAGCTGAAAGGAGATAATTCACATTCTCCCATTTTTCTTTCAGAATGTCTTCCGATAGTGGCATTTCAACTGTTCTTCAAGACTCTTTTTATGATATGTGTACAGCAAAGGACTATGTGAGATAGATATTCTCCCCCTTAGAAGCATAAGGCACCTGTATTTGTTTCTAACACAACAATGATAATATCTGCTCCAGGTGAAGACCAGTGTCCCTCAGTTGTCATCCACATCTCCTGTGCCCACCCTCCTCTCAGGACACGTTCTACATCCTCTAGCAACCATAAGTTTGGAGTAACTGAAGTGATATGAAGTTCATTCTTTTTGCTATATCATGAATAAGAAGTTTGTTGTTTCTGATCCAGGAGTCTCAGTTCTCTGCCATAATCTCTGAAACCTTGGAAGGCTCCCTCCTCAGCACATTGGTAAAATGCCACACCCTTCACAGTTCTTCCTAGTAGCACAAAACTAATAATAAGTACACTGCCATGAAGTCCAACTTCCAACAAGCTATGAAGGACATGGATTACAACAAAATCAGTCAGTGACAGGGAACGCTGCAAATATGCAATCAGTGGACATGCAGGGGAGCTTCTAAAATAGAGGGTAAAGAGGGATATTTTCCTAAGATTTCCAAAGAGAGAGCTCAACAATGAGCTCTATGGTTCTGAGTGAAATCTGTGCTGGATCTTTACAAAGGATTAATGATTTTGTTTTCTATTGTTGGATGACAAATTACCACAGAGTGGCTTAAAGGAATATAAACTTATTATCTCACAATGACAGTGAGATAATACAGTACAGTATTACTGTACATATTACTATACAAGTAGAGTCACATGATCTGGTCCCTTGTTTGAGCATCACCAGCTTGCAATAAAAATGTAGGAGGCATGCCACGTTGCTCTTTTTTTGAAGCCTGTTCATGTGATTGTAGAATTGAGCTCCTTAATGACTCCTGCCTTTCCTTCCTGATAATAGGGGTGCTTTCTGAGTCTAGGGCCCCATAAAACCCTACTAAGGTCCTTGATACTCATTCTTTCATAGAAGGACACTTCCATGACATCCAATAGGAGACTCTTGGTTTATTTAAGGGACCAATGCCTCTTGTGAGGCTCTCAACAGATGGCTACAGCTAAACAGAACCATCATGCTTTGCAGTAACAGAAGATCAACTGAGCTTGGAAGTTAATTGCGCTAACACAGTCCCCTGCCTTTTGTCAAAGAAGGTAACCGGACTGCACTGGAGTCCATCCCAGAAGACTCTCAGGTCCTGTCTACACCCGAGGGGAGAGAAGGCCTCAGGGAATTCATGTCAAGATGTCTTGAAATTCTGCCTCTTAAGTTGCTTTGAGAAGTAAATATAGTGGCATTTCCTTCATAGAATGAATACCCACAAACTAATGTTTTAAAACATGAGGAAGATTGTTACTGAAGATTTAAGAAAGAATACAGTGTAGTGGAAAGAGAACCAATTTGAGAATAAGGAGAATAAAATATATTCGAGCAGAATATCAGATTCTGCTATCACACATGTGTTCTCTTTAATACATTTTATTTTTATAATCTTAGTGCATTATTTATCACCTTGGTCAGAAATGCATTTAAGTGACACATATACTATATAACCAGGGAAGTAAAACATGAAGAATGCAGAAGTAATCAATCAAAAACAGCAAATGGAATTTCTCTCCAGAAAGAATGGCTTTTACCAAGAAATCAACCAATAACACATGCTAGTGGGGCTAAGGGAACCCTTTTCCACTGTTGGTGGGAGGGTAGACTGGTGAAACAGCTGTAGAAGTCCGTGTGGAGATTCCTCAAAAATCTAAAATACGAGATTCCATTTGAATCAGCTATTCCCCTTCTTGATATCTTCCTGAAAGAATTAAAAACATCACACTACAGCAATGTCTACTCACCCATGTTTATAGCAGCAGGGTTTGTTATAGCTAAATCTGGGAAACAGCCAAATGCCCATCAACCAATGAATGGGTAAAGAAGCTGTATATATGAGTGCAACTCAGCCATAAGGAAGGATAAACTTGAGACATTTCTAGGGAAATGAGTGCAGATTTAGACCATTCTCTAAAGTGAAATAAATCAGACTCACATGTGTAGTCACAATGTCGTTTTGGTATGAGAAAATGAAAGTGTAAATAAGGATCCAAATGTATAATAGATGTGAAACAGGGAGAAAATGTTCAAATGGGAAGGAGAACTAGGGAGTGGGGAAAGGGGAAAGGAAGGAAGGAACAAGAATAAAAAAATACAAGGAGAAATGGAAAAGAAGATTCTGTAAAAAAGGAGGGGAACAGGGTTGAAGGGAGGGAAAGGGAATGAAGAAAAATGAGAATCAAGACTTAAGAAATCAATCATGTACAGGTACAAATTCCCTATGATGAATGTTGTCATTGTGTATATCTAAATGGAACAATAAAATCCATTAATTAAAGAATTTAAAAACAAGTGGAGATCTTTGATGATATCAGGATGCATAAACACTGCAGCAGCGGCTTACTCAGCACATCCACTACTAGCCCACTACCTGGCCCTGGAAGGAAGTGCTGTGTGTTAGACTGAGCAAGGGCTCAGCAAGGCCCATCACAAGGCTACGCACATGACATCAGTTTGATTTAGTATTTGCCATAATTTAGGAGAGAGAAAGACAGCAGGCTTCTGTAGATGTTGATAGCAGCCAATGGAAATTCATGCTTTCAGATGATTCATGTGGTCTGGTACAGTATTGCTCTGTTTGAGCTATAATGTGGAGACCTATTTCTAGCTCCATGTGAAGACGCCACTGGAAAGAAGCATGAGTAAGTGTACATCATGATAGCTTATAAAAAATAGTTTAATCAGGGAGCCAGGTAGTTGATGAGAAGGGAAATTTTTAGGAAGTTTGGGAAAGGAGTGGAGGGTACTGGAACAAATTCCATGTGCCCAATTGGGGGCTGTGAGCCCCAAGAGTAATGTAAGCACTGCACTAGTACTTTTAAGTCTTCCCTTGATAATGAGACTGAGTATAAAGATTTGCCATTATGACTTATATTACTAAAAGGAGGTCATTATGAATAACTCTTGCAGTATATTTCTTGGGTTGATTCAGGAGCAAATGGATTTCCTTCAGAATTATGGCTTATTCCTAGGAAGTGAGTAAATGAGAACTAAATATCTGTAAAAGGTAATAAATAAACCAGTGTGTAGGTACCCTAGGGTGAGTCACTTTACAAAGTACTACAAGCACTACACAGAGAAATTCTTTATTTCTATGCACTAAGGGTCTGATGTTCATACTGTCACAAGTGGTTTCAAGTGCACAGGAGTGGGGCTGATCAGGAAGTCGTGATGAGCGAGGAATGCCAAATGAACTGTCATAGTGCTCGGAAGGATTCACAGTACAATTGTCTTATTTTATAGTCATTCTAAAACACCCTCTTGAATTATCAATCATATATTGTTGGGTGATGTACGTGCTCATGTCATGGTGAGTTCTACCAAGGCGCATCCACAATGAAAGTGCCATAGAGTATTAAGTGTTAATTAAATGAAATCCTACCTATGCATATTGGCTAATTTGGACTGGGAAAACTCAGTCTTCAGGTTTACATTGAGAGTGTCATTTACAAATTGCTTTTACAGTTTCGTTAAATTTATCTGAATTGTTTCTATTTATCCATTCAACAGGCTACCTCTCTTCATTATCAGCATTATCTGAGATATTTTTCCATGCCATGCTCAAGGGCAGGATGGGAGCCTGAAGTAAACAGGACGCGGTTCTGAGTTAATAAAGCTGGGAGGCAGGCACTTGCTGAACGTAGAATGGCTCAGCGGTCCTCCCAGAAGAGAGGTCACTGACAGCTCATGGGCTGCCTCCCCCACTCTTTGTGTTCTTAGGTTCTGAATGTTGCATCCATACGTCAAACTCAAATGTAGGAAATGGCATGATTTCAAGGCAAAGCATCTTGAAAGTTTTTGTTTACCAAGGAAAAAAAATTCTTCAAAACCTCAACTCCCTTCAGCAAAATGTCTCTGTGTCTGAACTGGCAGGCAGCCTCGCTGTGGTTTACCCAGGGGACCAGGTTCTCGTTTATCTAGAAGAAAGTTCACTCTTTTGTGTTGTACTTGAAGAGAACAGTTTTGGAAAATATGGAGAAAAAATAGATTTAGAGTTGTCAGGCTGTCTCCTGTATAGTCTCTCATTAAATGATTTTGAGGAAAAAATCTTTAAAGTTAGATTATGCAATGCCTATCACTTTGCATTTCATGCAGAAGGGGTGAATACCTTCCATGCCATAATTTGTCTCTTTTCCATTAATAAATTGTCTAATTTCCAACTCATTTTTTCATTTTCTTTCCAGAAAAACCTTTTCCTCAAAGTTATATTCACATCGAGGATATGGAGTAACAGAGAATTGTTTGCTGGGACTCCTGATAGCTCTGGGCTCAAGGTCTGTGCTCGGCTGGCATTTTGTGTGGTAGCAACCCTTGCACACGAGAGGCCCCACAGTACAGATTTAATGGCCTGGCCTGTGGGGAGCTGACTGTACACCAGAGGTTTTTCCACTACGTTAGTGGATTGCTCATGTATGAGCCTCCAGGCAGAGTTCACCTTGATTCTGAGAAATTCAGCAGTAGATTTTGCTGAGACCCCAAGCTGTCAACTTCTTTGAGTCTCAGGAAATATCCTAATGATTAAGATGTGGGCAGGTGATTTCCCAGCTGGCATCTGCAGTCAAATACCTCATTCCCTGGAATGTGTTTGGACATTGAAGTTTTCTCTAATATGCAGAGGTGATTCAGTCCACTTTCATCTAGGGCAGAGGTCACACTTTCCCACCTTTTTACTTAGTCTCTTCTCTGGAGCTCCATAGACAGCAAATGGTGTGAGAATTCAGTGTTGGCTTGATTGGAGCCTCAGATGGCTCTTTGGACTTGCTTGTTCCAAAGTCTCCTAAGGAAGGGTATCTTCACTCACATGTCTGATGTATGATCTGATCTGTTACAAGCCCTCAAATATTTTCTGGTGCCTTCTAAGGCAGCTCTTAATGTGGAGTCCCTAGAGACAGTGTTTTCTTGTCACATAACTGCAATAAACAGACACTGTCATGTAGCCAGTAAATATCGTGTGTGTTTCTGCCCTGCAGTGCTGGTTTTGTTCCTGGAATATTCCCATATCTTTGAAGGACAATAATTACTCTGTGTTTGATGTCTCTGATGCCATGGTTCAGATGTTCTGCTGGTCATCTTGCCAGTGTGTTTTGAATGACTCCAAGATTCTTTTCGACTAGCAGGTGGTTCTATGTGACTGGCGTATGCTCGTTTCATTCATGGGGGTAGCAGCAAACAGGAAATTGATTCTTACAGCATTCCATGGTTTCCTTATGGGATTTTATTCTCAGGGACATTCCAGGACAATTGGTAGTTCCTAAAACCTCAGCGATACAATTTTGTTCTTGCTGCTTTATAGTCAAAGCAAACATCGAAATGATCTCCCACTGGGTGCCAACTAGTGGCTCATCCTACCTCCGCTCTCTGAGTTTAACCTTAGTAACTTACGAAGTGGGGATCTGTCTGTGAGGCCACATGAACTCTGCATTTCTTTGGCATGACTGCAGTAATTGGAGCCCCTGATGCCCTTGGAACAGTTGAATTCATGGCAGAAGGTTTAGTTCTTCCCTCCCTTTCTGCTCTGTCTTGACCCATAACTTCAGCAACAGGAAAGTCTGTTTCCTTCTTGGTGATGACATGATTTTCAAAAGTTAGCGGGTTGACCAACACCTGTTCCGGTGATGTTAAGCTGTCAAACCCAGGTACTGAGGATAATCTACTCTGTGATTGTGAATGGATATAATATAGCTTTAGAGAATTTTAGCTCATTACATCTCATCTGAGCCCATGGGTAACTAAAACTCAGCAACTGTCTCTCTCACTCACGTGTCTAAGGCGTGATCTGATCTGTTACAAGCCCTCAGATCTTTTCTGGTGCCACTGTCGCTAGTGACTCTCTCACTAGCACAAATTATCCAAAATCACAAACCTTTGGGATGTGGTTACTTCAGGTGTGGTCTCCCCCCCTTACATAATGAACTGTTTCATTTTAGCTATTTAATTATTTAAAATAACTTAGTTTTTAACTTACTTTGTACATAATGATAACCTATTTATCAAAATAAAATTAATATTTGTCAAAACTATGTTAATAAAACTAAAGCCAATATTGATTAGCCAATCAGTATTTGCTAACTAATAAAATAATAAACTAACAAAACTTGATATTGATTTATTAAACTACAGGTTCTACTAGGATTCCACCAGTATTTCTACTAAAGTTCATTTTCTACTCCAGGATCCAGAGGAGTCTACAGGACTCAATACAATCACAATATTCTCTTTGGTCTTCTCTGTCAAAGTTTCACAGCCGTTTTACTTTTGATGATAATGAATGATTTAAGATGTATTGTATTGGTCAGGTATTTTGTAACATGTCTTAATTTTTTTCTAATGCTTTATCATGCAGAGACCGAGCTTATAGGTTTTAATAATGAACAATGGAGATGAAGTACCTTTATCCTTGTGTGAACGTTAAATCTATTTGCTCCAATTCAATTGGCTGGGGAGCCACACAGCGGAATGGGGGAAATGTGTCTGGTGCTACATGCAGGTGTGACCATAAGTGCTGCCCCTGGCTCCTCATTCTCTCATCAGATGCCATGTCCCAGCTCTGCACTCTCAACCCTTAAACTAAACACCTCCACTCTGCTGTACACTTTATCACATTGTATTTTTGAATCCAAGCAGCAAGTTCTCTCTCTTTACTTTGACTTGTGTTGTTACATCTTATTTCCCAGTGACTGAAAACTTGACTAATATGGAAAATTTGGTACCATAGGAGTGGAATTGTTGATATTGTGGGTATATTACTGGTACATTAGACCATGTGGTTTAGCAGCTTTTGTAACTGGTTTGCAGAAGTTTGAAAAAATTTGGAGAGGCAGCCTAGAGAAGTGTTATAAAGCTGTAAGTGGAACCTGATGGTTGATTCTAAGTTCAGAAGACCAGAGGATGATGAAAATGTGGACAGCAAAGGCCAGGCTCAGGAGATTTCAGCTGGGAAAGAACTTAATTGGCAGTTGGACTAGAGGCTGTGTCTGTTAAACTCTGGAAAAAATTTATCTACATTTTGCCCAATTCCTGAGACATTGTCAGAGATTGAGATTAATAGTAGTGGATAAATTGATCTCATAGAAGAAATTCTAACAATTAGGCTGTTTCAGGGCTACCACTAGCTGGTTTTTAGCAAGCTTTATAGTGAGAAATGGGCAAAAAGCAGAGAAAAAGGTTTTGGGAAACTTTGATTTTAGCTCAGAAGCTTCCTTGTGTAAACCTGGGGTAATATATAATCCCTGCTTATGCATTACCTTCCGAAGTCTATTACCATTTTCTCTGGCTCATAGTATAAGGGTTGGTGTTATCTGTGTGGGAATGAATCTTTACAACAGAGCATAACTCAGCTACCAACTTGGTGAACAGAGTGAGAATGCATTTCTGTGTGTTTTCCAGTTGTGATTGATCTGTGGTATGGATGGATTCTTTTCTCAGTAGCCTTTCATGGGATATTAGCACTGTAAGCACTGTCACCCTAGTACTTACCATCTTGGGAATTAGGGAGGGGTTCAAATTTCCTTGCTTTCAGTATGCTGAATCTCAAGACACTAGTTGGCATCCTCTGGAATTACTTCTGGAAATTTCATGCTTTGTCTTACATGCTACTGCATTCCAGCGAGCATTCAACTGGCTACCAGCACTGCTGTAGTGAGCATCTGTAAAATACTGGTGCTGTTGGGAGGGTTTCTCTGTGTTACATTCAGATACACTGAGTAACATTACATCACCTGTCTCACTTGATAGACTTCTGTTCCATAACGCTGAGCAGATCAAAAGTGTTTTGTCTTTTCAGGACGAACAGCGGCAGGTTTGGTCTTCACCATAATGTGGGGAAGTGTCAAGTCCACTTTATGGTGTTTTGGTGGGAAAGAGTCAATGCACGCAAAAGAATCTGTATTCTAATATTTTGGAGACTATTCCTTTCACTTTTTAGCTATTTTATAAACTTTTTGATTAACTAATTTCTGCATTATTTTGGGTCACTTTACCTCCATATGATTAGATACTGAGAAAGAATGATTAAGAAAAGAAATTTAAAAAAAGCAAGATTTTCTCAATTTGATCCATGATCTCTCTTGGCTGAGGAGTTGATTTCATGTTCACAAATTACTTGCATCTCATTGTTCATGGACATTCTCTCCCATGTTTCTTTTCCATCTTCAAGTTATTTGTTTTTGATGATCTCTCTCTCTCTCTCTCTCTCTCTCTCTCTCTCTCTCTATATATATATATATATTCCGGTATATATCAGACTTGTGCTGTAGAATGTATTTTTGCCTGATGGAATTTAAACAAAGCTCAAAGTAATAGAGAACAAATGAGAAAAATAAGGAAGCAAATGGTATAAATTTTGTGTAAGTCGTTACCACTAGCAAAATGAGGGTTATGATAAGGAAGAGGCATACAGAAACCTAAGAAATACTTCAAGATGTTTTCACTTACCTGAGAATCGTAAGAAAATTTGATAATAATTAGATTCCATGTAAAATTCTCTGTCATATTTCACAAGAAAATGCTTTTAAAGATCTTTAACATGGCGATGTTGCTAAATTCAACCCCATTATTAAATAATATACTTTTGACTACATATATACTAATATAAATTTTTACACTGTTATTGTAAGATATTTTGCACCTTTATTGTATTATTATTTTGTTTATTTGTATTTGAGATATATGCTCACTATATACACTTATATAATCAAGTTTTAATTATATAATGTTTAACATTTAAAATACGGATTTAGAAGGAATGGAGCCATTTTTAAAATTTCATTATGTTGACCACTGAACATGAGATATATTTTTTAAAATTGCTTTTTGCTGACAAAGAGATTTTAGTATCCAAAATTATAGATAAAAATATTTTTAAGCTGTAAAATTCAATGTGTTTAAATTATTTATTACCAAAATTTGCTGCATAGAGCTGGCCCCATTAAAATATTCTTCTATCAGTTCTGTGTCCCAGTTTGCTGACACATGGCACGTTTCCAACTATCCTTAGGCCATCCATGAATTCTGCACAGATTTTAAATTATAATTTAAATTTTTTTATACTGACACATTATCAACTACTGGGATCCACATATACTGCGGACGGTCTGAAGATCAGGTGGACACCTCACCAAGACTATGAGGGTAAGAAACCCAGCAGCCCCTTAGGAAAGAGCACATGCTGCTGCGAGCACTGGTCAGCACTACGTGGGAGAGGCGCAGTAAGTTAATGATTAAGAGCGCAAGTTCCAAGCCGAAAGCAAGGGGCTTTGAACTAGGCTTCTCTGTTTCTGCTTTACATAGGTGTATTGTTTACTATTTTTGAGTTTTATGTCCCTCACTGTCATTATTGTGTTACAAACATGATTATTATAGGACTTAGCAAATGTCCGGTAGGAAGCCAGCTCTCAGTAAGTCACATCTCTTTTTTATACTCTTCAACTGTCATTTGCAATATAATAGCTACTCAGTTCTCAGAGAACTGGCCAAGCTAAAGCCAACACAGGGGCCCCCAGTCACCTATCACAGCAATGTCTCACCTGCATTAAGGGTGAAGGGGCAGGATCAAGAGTTGACAAGCAAGAGAGGTGCAGAGGCTTGGAGACACCAGGCAGGGGAGCCTGCACAGGCATAAGTGAGAGAAATGACCGCTGTACATTGCTTGTACCTTCCAGGTTGGTGTAAGCAAGATGAAGTGAAAGTTTCAAAATATTTGAAAAAGTGTTGAGGAGAAAGGGAAGTATGTAGGGAGTGGCAAACACTTGGGGTGGCATCAGTCATGCGTACATCACACAGCGCATAAAGCAGGAGACCGTGTGTATGAAAATGGAAAGGTGGTAGAAGGTCTCAAGCCCAAGCTCTCTCAGATTCCAGAATAAAATAATGTTTAGCTTTTTAATTGTCTTAAAGATAAAAGAAAGCAAACATATTAATAGGCCCACAAACATTTATAAAATAACAGAAAAACAATACAAGCAATAAATATTTTCATACAATGTGATAGGAAATTAACAAAGGTGGCTGTATTACATATTGATATATTCAAATGGGTTAATCAGACAACTATAGGCATGTAAGATTGATCAATCAATTAAACATTAACTGTTCCTTTCAATAAAGTAATAGAAATCAGCAGTACAACTGTCTTAGCAATCCTGTGTGTACCTAGATACATATTTTTCCATTCTTTCCTTCTTTTCTCTCATCCCAATTATTCCTTCCTTTGAGCAATTTCTTTCCCTTTCATAATATCTATTGTATCTTCTAAACTTTATTCACTCTTCAGGTTCTTACACTAGTGAGACAATACAGTATTACACAGGTGGGTTTGATTTATTTCGCTTGGGAGGGTCTCTAGTTGTGACCATTTACCTATATAAAAGCCCTGAGTTTATCCTTCTTTATGGCACAGTAATATTACACTGTATACAAATATCATGTTTTTTTTTCTCCATTCCTCAGTTGAGTAAATTGGGAATTTATTCAGTTCCTCATTTGGGTTGCTTCCATAATTTAGCTATTACAAAATGCACTGCTATAAACATGGGTGCACATCAATTGCTGTAATATGATGTTTTCAGCTTTGCTTGAAAAGTACCCAGAAGGGAAATAGCTGGATTGAATGAGACCTCTAATCCTAGTTTACTGAGTGTTATGGTTTGGTTCTGGATGTCACCCCAAAGCTTCATGCAGTCATAGGGCAAGCTTCTAAAGTTCATGATTGATTCCTGGGTGTGAGTGCTAACCCTGCCCTGGGGAGGACAGTTTGCATCTGTAAGGGAGAGAAAGAGGCTGCTTGCTGTAGCTCCTCCCTTTTGCTCTTGCTGCTTTTTCTGTTTTCTGCCGCCATGAACCTGCCCTCTACCATGTGCTACTCTGTCTTGGAGCCAGCTGAGTGTGGACTGAAACCTCCACAAACTGTGAGCTAAATAAACATTTCTTTTCTTAATTTTGGGTGTCAGATACTTTGTCTCAGCAACCAGAGAAATGTAACCAAGACCGTGAGGAATCTCCAAACTGAAATCAACCAATAACAAATTCTGGAGCTGTGGGGAAAAAGGAACCCTTCTCCACTCTTGGTGGGAGTGTAGACTGGTGCAACCACTGTGGAAATCAGTTTGGAGACTCTTCAGTAAACTAGGATTAGAAGTCCCAGTCAAACCTGCTATTTCCCTTGTGGGTATTTTCTAGTTATTTTTAATAATAATAATGAGCATACTCCATAAAAATGTTGCATGTCTCAAGAAAAAACTTGATTCTAAAATTTTAAAGCATTTATAGCTTCTAAAATTGTGCAGCATTTAAATGTCTGACTAACATGACTCTAGTGTTCTGTATAGTCTTACATTCATTTCAAAATTGCTAATTAATTCAATATTATGAAGGAATAGTACTATGAAAGGACGGAATTTTTTAAGACTTAGAGAAGGAAAGGCAGATTTCTTAATGTGTTTCTGGCAAAAATCTCAAGATATGGGTAAAATGTAAACTCTCCGAGATCTCCTCGCCTCTCCTCTCCTCTCCTCTCTTTCTTTCTTTCTTGCCAGAGTGTAGCACACATGGCTTCCTGGCCCATTACCAGTGGGATGCTTGCTCCCAAATAGACTTGGTCTCTAGATTCCTATCAGCATTCTGACTTTCTGGCTTCTGAGCTGAATCATCTGTGTGACTCTGCTTACAGCATATGAGGGCTTCTCTTGCCCACATCTTCAAACCTTTCTAAACTCCTTTCACAAAACAGTAATGGAGGCTTTTAAACCATGTGGTCAGGTGCAGGGAACAGCAAGGAATTCCTCTTGTGTACCAGTGTCTGCTTTCACAGAACACCCAGCTCCCATACCCAGAGGAGAGGCTGAGTCCGGGTCACAGTTTCAGGAGATAATATCTAAATCGGTTGGAAGCATGAAAGAAATGTCATGATGGAAGTGTATGGGGGAAGCAAAGGTCCTTAGTCCATGGCAGGGGGGAAGCAGAGCAGGGAAGAGCACCAGACACGAAGTGGCCAGGGACCCGATGTAGTAATCAAAGCCACACATTGAGGACCCATCCAGAGATATCCAGGAAGATAGCACCAAAGACCAGCAATAAAATAGTGAATATCCTAAACCAGCAATGGCGTATCTTTCAGAACTTCCAATGAAACAAAGAGTCTGCTGTGGCATGCATGCCACAGATTTGCCACTTAGACACAGCTCTGGTTTTTATAATCTTCATAATTTTGCAGAAATGCATTTGTTATTAAACACATCAGAAACTAATTCTACCAAAGCAAGTAAAATATAAACACCTCATACAATGCCATTGTTAAAACTATGCTCCATGATTCTGAAACTCCTTTAAAGCTCACCTTCAAGGATTTATTTTCTTGCTCTTTCTTTAAAGGATTATTTTCTTATTCACTTTCTTTTTCTTTTCTGCATAAAAAGATAGAAATAAATTGCTGCTCCTAACTATGGTTATCAGTTGAGTCACAGTGAGTGTGTGTTCGTTTTACCAACAGGGTACTTTCTGCATTATTCCAGTAAATTAAGCATAAAATGTTCTAAAAGTTTCTGTGAACAAACTCTGCTCTTGCAGTGTGCTGGCTTGCTTTTAATTCCTGCACTAAAGTGCTGTCTAAAATGAGGCTGCTGAGCTTCGGCTGGACATCATTGTTGCCCATTACGTTCACCCATTATTAACATAGATTATAAAAAAGATCTACAATATAATATTTTCCTGTTTTGAAACAGATGAACAAATTGGTGGAAATGAGGTAGCGGTGTCCAATTACCTTGGGCACAGAAAAGATGAAAGGCTACAGCAGAGGGCCAAAAACCAGGGTATTAATATCTCTGTGTTATGGAATTGAATTTTGAGTAAACTGGATGTGCAGTGCAGTAATGATACAATTATTATCTGTGTAATGTGTTTCTCAGTACTCTGTTTTAAAAACAGAAAAGAAATGATTAACAAAGGTTAGACTCAACCCAGGTAGAAATCTTTTCCCAACTTTAATGTATAAAGGAAGAGTATGTTCTTGTCTTCTTTCTCTGATTCCTTGTGGGAATCATGCGAGAGGCCTTCCCTGCCATGCCCCTCTGCCTTGCAGCCAGAAGCTGTGGACTTGATCTTCTGACACTATAGCCATAATAAACTTCTCTGTTAAGTTGTGGGAGGTGAATATTTGTCCCAGGGATGGGAAAGAGACTACAACATCTGTTAAGGTTTGTTGATTATTACATGTGAATTTTAAAATCTTCATTTGTAATTATGTGAAGAGTGTCCTTTGCAAACAGTAACAGTTTAACTTCCTCTCTTTCAGTTTAATGCCCTTTATTTCTTTTCTTGCCCTTCTTCTCTGGCCAGGACCTGAGCTCATGGCTAGCACTGTTTTAAACACAATTGAGGATTTTTGTCTTATTCTGGATCTGAGAGAGAATGCCTTCAGGTGTTTCCATTTGGTATAGTGCTAGCTGTTGATATATTCAGTATTGCTTTTATTACATCGAAGTATGTTCCTACTGAATGTAGTTGTTCAGTATTTTTCATCACAAAGGGTTTTTGATTCCATTGAATGCTTTTTCTGCATTACTTAAAATGATATTATTCCCTTTATTCTCTTGTTGTCAATTTGTACACATGGGAACACTTTTGTGCCCCTGGAATGAATTGCACTTAATCATGATATGTCATCTTGAATGTATAATTGGATTTTCTTTGTTAGCATTTTCCTGAGGATTTATCAAAATACTGACATCTATTCACTGAGGATATTAAACTATAATCTTTGTTTCTTGCTGTTTATTTATCAGGTTTTTTGGGGGTGCTTGGTTGTAATAACCTCAAAGATTTAGTTTGGAATTCCCTTCTTTTCTTTTGTTTTTATGATTGGGTAAGACACGGTATTAGCTCTTGTTTAAAGCTGCAAAAAGCGTGCTTGAACTTTTCTTTGATGTCAACTTTTTGGCCTACTTTTTTTTTCTATTCTCCTATTCCTCCATTTTGGACTAGGAATGTTTACTCTGTGTCATTGTGTATTGGGAGATTTTAACTTTTCATTTTATTTTACAGGGTTTTGCCTTAAGTCTCATAGGGAACTTGAACTTTTCTGCATTTCTGAAACTAATGACTTTGGTGATGCTTGGAGAAGGACAAACTACATTTTGCCCAGGGGTAGTGTGTCATGTTTTAGGTGTAAAATGCCCCACAAGTCTCCTATGTGCAGAAGTAGGGTTTTCAGAAGGCGTTTGGGTCACAGGGTGCTGTGCTCATTGGCCAAGGATGGGCTAAACCCTCAGCAGCTGCGAGCCAAAATCAAGCTCTCTCTCTCCTTGAGGGCATCAGGTACGCTGTCCCAGCAACAGGAAATCACAGGACACACATGACTTGAGCTTTTCTTATCTCTAAGAAAAATACTATAACCAGTAATAATTTAAATATTAAATATATTAGTCAGTGTTTACTAGAGAGACAGATATAACACAAGATGTACAAATATATAGGAAATTGCAAGATTGGTCACTCAGAGTCAGATGAGGAAGTGTGCAGAGGGTGTCTGCGTCCTGGAGACTGACAGATCCAGTCCAAGGTCTGAAGCTCACTGCAGTGTCCTGCATCAGTGTCTGCATTAGGAAGCTGAAGATGGAAGCCAGGAGGTGACGTCCAAGCTGCAGCGCCTCTGAAAAGCAGAAGCAGATCTGTCCTTCCTCACTTTCCCTTTATACGAGCCAAGGGACAAGCTGCCCTGGGGCGGGTCTTCTACATCCTGGGGTGTGGAACTGTTGAGCTGATTTAGTTATGCTTCTTTTCCTCAAATTGACAATAAAGCAACCATTTCAAATGTTGTCCTCAGAGAGTCTTCTGTCTTCTGCCTCAGATGAAGGTCATGATAAAGAACTTTAGGTTTTGCTCTTTTCTTTTTTTTTTTTTTTTTGTGATACTGAGGATAGAACTCAGGACGTCACACTTGCCAGGCAGCTGCTTATTCCACTGAGCTATATCTCCAGCCCAGGAACTTTGGAATGAATGCAATCAGTATACATATAAAGTGGGAAAAAGAAATAAAGACGAGCAATAAGTGTATTTACTTAGACCAAAGGTGATGAACAACGCATCAGAAGAATTTAAATTTGAAAGTATTAAGTCTGAAACCGAGGGAAGCATGGATTTGAGAAAGTGCCCAGAAGGTGGGGGACTGCTAAAATAACAAAGCATAACATTATTTTAAACAGTAAAAAACGTGTAAGTTGCCATACTTTCCCCTTACCGTGCATTGCGGCTCACCATGGTTGATAGTATATATGCTTCACATCATGTGATGTGTATGGCACCTTCTATCTATCTCTTGTGTTACTCTCAGTATTGCTTGGGCCAGTGTTTTCATGGGAAAAGTCCTGGGCAGAAATTGAGAAATTTTGCATGAAATATTTCATCATTTACAAAATTATTAATGATATGCCAGCAGCTACAGTATGAGAGCTGCACAGAGGAGAAGTACTGGAAACATGACGAATTGCCACGTTTTGTACTGGAAGGAACCCTGGGACCAGAAAAGAACCTTCGGTGAAAGCAACAAACCTGAATAAAGTCAGTAATAATAACGTAGCAATGTGTGCTCAAAATTGTGAAAAATGTGCTATTGTAAATTAAGATGTTAAGAGTAAAGGTGCTGCAATTTGGATATGTCTTAATTACTTTTCAACTGCTGGAACAAAACACCCAATGCCCATGAGTTATGGAGGAAAGGTTTTGTAAAGGTTTTGATCCACTGGATTTTTGCTTCCAAGGCAGGGCAGTGTGACCAAAGGGCATCAGAGAGGAGAAGCAGTCCACGGCTTGGCCAGGCAGGAGGCAAGAGGCAGTGAGCCTGCCTTCTTTCTGTTCTTTTATATTCCACGCAGACCACGAGCTTATTGGTCGGTGCCACTGATAACCAGTGTGCGGCTTCTGCCTTCATTAAGTAAACCCCTCCAGGCACACCCCGAAGTGTGCCGAGCCAATCAGTGGACTAATCCAGCCTTGGCACCTGTAATCCACACTCACACCCCCAGGAGCCAGCCACCTCGGGAAAGCGCCCCCTGCGAGCACACAGGGCTCCGGAGAATCTAGGTGAGAGCTATAACAAGGGACCCCAGAGTTTATGCATCATTTCATGGAAATCTTTTCTAAAGCCATTGAAAATTTTAAAATGTTTCTCTGTATAAAACTTGGTCTTAAAATCTCCTTGTTACCTTCCTTGCCTGTCAATTTTTGTTTGCTTGAAATACAAGCAGTTGAGTTGTCATAGCTCAATTTTTACTTTGTTTTAAAATTATAAGACAAGAATCAGAGCTGGAACCCAGGGTCTGGGGACATTTAACAAGTGACTCCTAAGAGATCTGGCTCCTTCAGGCCGGCAAGAAGAGCTCTGCTGATCTATCTTTCAGTGAAAATGGTGAAGATTATTAAGGTAAAAAATTTATTTAAAGAGAAAGACTGTCCACCCAACTATGGAGTCCAGGAGCACATGCTCCCTCTCTCTGCAGTTCCCGTCAGAGGCTGGGTGGAGGGTGAGCAGATCTGCACGACTTTCACCCTGCCCTGCGCCCCACTGCTGCGCCCCCGGGGGAGTGTGGCGGAGAGGGAGTGCCCTCTTCCTCCTCCAGCACTCGGGGAACAGAGTGTCTCCCTGGGGACAGCACACAGTGAATGGTTGGGCTCTGTCCACCCGTTCCCTGTCCTGTGAACTGAGAGAGTTGCCCACTGAAGTCCAAAATATTGGAATAATGTGACATTCTGCAATTGGAAGCTAGAATATGAGAGGAACTTTGAATATTTGTTCACTTAATAAACACCAAGACCAAAGTACACATTGATCTGTGTGACACAGTTCTCCCATCCTTCATACCTCTCTCCCTTCTCAGACTTCCACAAAAGCAAGAAAGCCCCAGGGGTTTGAGAGAGAAAAAGGCTGAGGAAAGACCACTGCAGGCTCCTTACTGCAGACTTCTGAAAGTATTTGCTTCACTTATTTCATCAGACACAGCTTATTAAATAAACAGACACAACTAGTTACACAGTGTTGTATCTTCATAAAATATTTTGAAAGAGGTTGCCTTTGCATTTTTGAGGACAGTATTTGATCATCTTGCATGATAACATAGGCCTTTCAGATCATTTTAACAACACGATGAATGTGCTTTAAATCAATTCAAACTAAGAGGAGAACTGGGAACCAGCATGTGATTTAAGAATGACTGCAATAATTACTGTACGGAAGAAATGAAAATTGAGAATTTTTGCTTCTATGGTAAGATTTGGGGAGTGGTATGCAGGAAATGATCAATTTTAGGTGCAGCAGTAAAAGGCAGAATTTTATAGAAATAAACCTGCAGCTCAGAGAATCACTGTGGAGCCTTGAGCAAGAGCTCATAATCCACTCTGGAATTTCTAGACATTTGAAAAATATTGTTGTAAGCCAAATTCAATATGAGAAGCATATCCAGGCTTTTTCTTGCTTACCACTCTGAGATAGAATGACTAAAACTCTTACAAATCTTAACTCTGCCCCATTGAATGCTTTTTTTTAGTTGTCATAAAAATCAGAATGCCTTAAGTAACCCTTGAATGAAGAAAAACAATTGAGCAGTGTGACCTCCCTGGTGCACACCTCCCTCATGGGATTTTCCACCTGCATGACCCTTTGAAAGCTTCCTCTTCATGCAGTCTGTGGTGTGTTGTCCCTGCCTTACTGAAAGCTCCCTGTGAATGTATAGGAATCCTGGGGCTACTCCAGGGTAAACTCAGACTACAGCTCACTCCCAGGACAGAGGGCAGCCTTTCATGTCACTACCAACTCTCCCCAATTACTGTGGGTACTTACGGCAATTTTTCTTTGTATTAGTAAGTTTAAGTATAGATCTTACATAAATTTTCTTCATCCAGGAAGCACAGAGTGATCCAGTTACTTCTTTGAGATTGGGGTTTACATTCAGAGACTTAAGAGGAGCAGAAGTTCTCTGAACTATCTTGTGACACATCAGCAATTCAGGCAGAATGAGAGGTTTTTGTGTCAGTATTTAAGCTGTGTTTCCTTGAAAGTATCATTTTTATATTTGTATAAATTCACCTTGAATCCTTTTAAGTAGTTAGGTTTGTTCTATAATGGAGAAACAGTGCGTTAGTTATAATGTAACAGACACGTAGCATAGTATTTCTGACTAGTGGTTCTGGTAATGGTTAAAATAATAGTTCTGTGATACTTGGATTAAAACTTCACAGAATATCATTTGGACAGTTTAGAAAAACTAGGTGTTCAACAAATGCCAGATAATTAAAAGTATGGATAAACTAAATAACTATTCTAAATTGGAAATTATTTAATTGTCATACTTTTCAAAAATGGAGAGATATTTATTAATATTTTATAATGAGAGTTATAAAATAAAAACATTTAAATTGTAGCTTATAGAAAGAAAAGAAAATTGGTTCTATATGTTGGTCCAAATAGGCAAAAGAATTATTAAAAATGTTTGACAAGTCTAGCAGAAAACAAAACAAGAATCAACTTTATGTTGGAAAATGTAGATTCTTGAGTTCTGTGGCCTCTGTACAGGAAAGGGACTGTTTAGGTCTCCACAGTTTTCCCTTGGTATTTAGCTTTGAAACCACTCCTGCCTTCTCTGTTCAAGCATGGCATGAAGTCAGGTCCTCACCGAGCATGCAGAGACACTGTGGGCACGGCAGCACTGTTTGCTCTAGATAAGCTTATTAAAACTCCTCTTCCAGTAAAGAAATTTGTGTTTATTAAACCGTTTTAAGCCACTGGGGTGAAACTTTGCACACATTTGCATTACATCTGCTTATTAGCATTAACACTCTTTAAAACCTATGTACTATGTAAGGCTTACAAAAAACACATATTTAAGTTTAAACATTCATTTGCTCTAGGAAATCAGGGAAGCACCAACGGTGCTACATTTTGGTCAGCTTAAGACATGAAGCATTATTTGACTTCAACTTATTTTCCTTAGATATATTGGAGACCAATTCGTAAATCTGCAAGACTTTTATTTGCATCCCCTTCATATTTTACTTTAATCATCTCCATACTTTTTAACCCAGTTATGATTTCCTGTTCCATTGAGGAAAGGTATTCTGTTATTGAGTTCAAAACATCAAAACCAAAGGGATTTATTCAAATGCTAGTCTTGTTTCTAAATTACACATTTTTAACAATATTGCCTGAAAATCTATGAGATAAATAGGAAACACAAACTTGGAGCAAATTTTAAAGAGAAATTAATTTCAATGTCATACGGACATTCTCTTCTTGTTTTTAAAATCCTATGTTTTCACTTTCATTTTTAAAATTTAACTTGTATATAATAATTCTCTTGTATCTTTCAGATATTCTGATATAATTATGAAATACTTGGTTATATCAGTGCTTTCAGGCAAAAACAATTTCCAAACAAATTAAACATGTTAACTATTGAAATTTTATCAATTATTTGATACTTAAGTGAAGATAAATATTTTATTCTTATTGGTTCTACCAAGATACTATCGTGAAAGCAAGAGGTCTGATTTCTTTTTTTCTGATCACCAACATTTTGTCACAAACTACTCCAGCATTGCGGACTAGAGAAAAACTTATACACTACAGAACAGCTAGAGTTTAACTTTGTATTTAAAAAAAACAAGTCTTTTTGGAACAGATAATGTCAGCCATAGCCACTCTAGTTTTCCAGAAATAATCTCCTCAATTTAACAAAAATCACTAGATCTCTGAAAAACAACAGCAAATAAACTTTTAAAAATTAAAGAAAAAATCGACCATAGAAAGAGGGCCACAGAGTATTGAGATTTTGGACTCTGAGAGGGGTGCATTAAAGATAAATATGATGAATAAGTGAAGTCAGTAAAATGTATGAAAAGATGAACAAGTGTATAGCAGAATAAGAATCTATTAGATGTAATCAATAAAAATGCAGAAATAAAAAAGTGAGAATTAAGATTTATACATGTTTCTATAATAACACTTTAGTAATAGTAGTAATTATACTACCATAGCTGTTGTAGTTATAACAGTAGTTAGTTACAGAAGATTAGTCAGAGACAACCAGATTGAATCACAGAGAATACACATGTATAAAAGCAAACAGCAGTTATGCATTATACAGTAAAAATAAAAAGCAATAACAAAACAACAGAGAACAATTAACTTAAATGATATTAATTTTTAATAAAGGACCAAGAATGGCGCATAAGTAATTGTTGAAGAAACAGAAGTGCAATTTTCCATAGTGAAGATATCCAGCCAAAGAGTACAGATCTATGCCCCGTAATCCTTAAGAAAACCAACTAAATCATGCTTACTAAATTACAGAAAAAGTATATGGCCTTTAAATATGTCAACTTAAAATTCCACCCCCCAAAAAACTTGTAAGTTTAAGTAAAATAAAGATATTATCTGAGAAGAAAAAAGAGAGAAAATTGTTATGAGCCTGAAGACCCCTGACGGGAGCAGGTAATAAAGATCACACTGAAGACTGCAGGAGGAAACGTGAACACCAGCATACATTAACAGTGACTCTTGAAACCATAGTGATTACATTTTGTGAGTGTTGAAATATACATAGAAAAATATAAGTAGTAACATCTTGGAAGTCTAGAAAGATTACATGGCTTTAAATGTCATGAAGTATTGAATTATTTAGAAGAGGTAGTAAGTTAAGATATGTCTTATTTATTTTAGGATTCTAGGGTGAACACCACAAAGATTAAAAAATGAATATATACCAAAAATGGAAGTGAAATATTATTAAGAAATAATTGTTTTTATATCCAAAAGACTAAAAAAAGCAAAAGAAAGATAAAAATAAGATGTATTGGGAATTACATTCAATGTAAGGGGATCCCATCCCCAGAAGAATCAAAAACGGAATCAAGGTTGGCTGCTCACTCATGAGACAGGCAGTATGTTGGGCGGTGTGGCCAAAGACAGAGTGCTATGTACAAGACCGACACTACTGCTTACATGGTAACAAACTGGAGGTATCTAAACAGGTAAGTGCAAAGAGCAAAAGAACAAAAATAGACATAACATGAAAATATCAATGAGAGAAAATCTTTGTGTTTACATAAGACAACATAAGAGCCATGCAGAATTCCTAAATATACAGAGAAATGTCACAATTGTGCATGACAAAGGAAGTCTAAACACATGCATCTAATAATGTGGACATAGAGTATTTAGTCAAAAGCTAACTTAATGTAAAGACAGCAGCAAATTGATGGTCATATTTAGAGTTTTAAGGAAATTTACTTGAGGAATTGCTGAAGTGTGTTGCATGTTGGTGTATCCGCAAGATAATTGAACTACACAGTAAGCAGCATTTCTCCAAATGTTCTATTAGGAACGTTAGGTGCACATCCACAGAGACAGAGTGCATCTCAGAGTGCAGGAAGAGCCACCGCTGATATAAAATATTCTGTGGGGTTTAACAAGTATGAAGACACTTCAAAGAATATGTTCAGGAGAAAAATTGTATTCTAGCCACAGGAGAATTTAGGTAGATATCAATTTAAGAATTATAACACAGAATCCTCCCTTTATAAAAAGTCCACATTACTGAATGGCAATTTATCACAAATAAAAATATAACTAAATTGGAAATACGGTAAAACCTTGTATTTTTTTTTTTTTAGTAAACTCTTGTATTGCCAGTAACAATCTGTGAGTGTTCTGCGAGATGAGTAAACATTCTATAAATTTTAACTTCATGAAATGAACAATGTCTTGCAATACAGATGTGACACGGAGTGGCTCATGGTCACAACTGAGTCAATGGCTCCCTGTCTTACCCCCTCTGCTTCCCTTCCCCTCCTCTTCTGTTTCTGTCTGTCTGTCTTTCGTGATTGTAGGTGATCATCTCCCAATAGCAAGGGCTCATGGGCAGATCTCATCTGTAGAGGAGCAGTAGAAAAAGGGCAGAGCAATCCTTCCCCTTAGGGGAGATCAGGGAGATGTGCACAGTGTGGGAGTTACTGCAAAATTGTGTAGAAAAGCTCCACCCGAATAAGGCTATAGCAGTGGGAGCAGGGAATATGTTTAATGCCAACGAAGTATCACATTCCCTCAAAATCTTCAAAAGCAGGTGTCATTGGAGAGGTTCCTTGTTAACGGTGCATGGAAAGAACGAGATGCCATTGAACCAACAGAAAGCAGTAGTTAGTGATAGTGAAGGTCATCCTACAAGACGACCCTCCTCTCTCTTGCCTCCCTTTCACCAGCCTAGAAAGTTTTCAAATGTAAGTGTAGGTTGATTTGTTTGCTTTTCTTTACCTTTCATATTTTCTTTATTATTTTGTATTATATTACAATATTATATTCATTTGTATATTAATCATTTTGGGTTGTGGAACAAATCATCTGAGCTTCCACCGATTCTTATGGGAAAATTTGCTTTGCTACACAAGTGCTGTGGGCCACAGGCATTGTTTTTGGAATGAATTACACTTATAAACAAAGGTGCTTCTGTGTTTTGAACTGAAGAGAAGTGAAAGGATTACATATCAAAACTTCTGGAGGATAAAAGAAGATTAAATGTAATTGCATTAAATGAACGTGTTAGAAAAGAATAGGCACTACTGCTAGCCACAAAATCTTGTAGCTTTATATCTATTTTAAAAAATTAAACAGCAACAAAAAACTCAGAAAGAAAATCCTCCAATCAGCTGCTTTCCCAAGTGAACTGTATAACATATGTAAGAAATGACATCAAACTTACAGACTTTCAAATAGTAGGAAAAGGTTCTCTCTCATTTTCTCTCTGTCTCTGTCTCTCTCCTCTTTCCTGCATTCTTTTTCAAAAAAATTTTCGGACTTGTCATTAAACCCAAGACCTTCACAACGAGCTCAATCCTCAGCTTTTTTATTTATCCATTTCCTTAAAAAGTTTTGAGACAGAACCTCACTAGCTTGCTCAAGTGAGCACAAACTTATGATCATCCTGTCTTAGCCTCTCAGATGCAGGCATTACAGGTCCATAGCACCACTCCTGCCAGGAACGGAGCACTTCATCACACTTCACACGTATAGCACAATCTTGATATAATCTGGTATGCAAAAATAATGTTAATGCCTTTTAGTCATGGCTATATATTAAAAAAAGCTAAACAATATATCAATAAGTCACTGATATGCAAAAGTAACACATTCTAAAGAACAAATGAGCTTGATACCAGTTATGGAAGGTAATTAATATTCACAATTTCAGTATTACCAAAGTGCATACTCTTGATGCAAAATAGCTGCTAAAAATGAGATGTTTATACTTTAAAAATACAATGTCAAAAGACTTAGGTGTTACATTCTTATTCTGACAATGGACTTTGGTGGCTAATTGACTGTCAGTTTGAATGGGAATGCCCAGTTGAGTTGAGTTAGCATGATTCTGGATGTGAAAGACTAAGGAGGATTGTTGTTGGAACAGCGTCAAGAGGTGAACGGGATGGAAGATTTCCAGTGGATTTTCCCTGGAGGAACTTCAGCTGCTCTTGCTGGAGGAGCTCTGGTCTTCACCTTCACCCGGGGCATCATTACCTGGCTGTCAGCCAGACTCCTCAGCTTCCAGCCTTGGCCTTTTGGCGGCTGGTGCAGACTCCTTAGCTTCTAGTGCTGAGCCTCCGACCTCACGCTGTAGACTCCTCGGTCTTTCATCACAGATCTTTGGCTTCCTACAGGACGTAGCCCTGGGCTGTAGGCCTTTAGTTGGAATCTTCAGGTGTCTAGCATGCAGACAGATCTCTTGCACTGCTCTACATTTGTCTCAGTGGGTGGTCACTGTGGGCCAATCTTGTGAATTTCTGGGTCTTGCATTCAATGTTATTCAGAGCACGTGCAGCCTTTGAGAAGCCCTGCCCCAGTGCTTCAAGCTCTTATCAACACTGACTAATACGGATACTTACAAAATTATAGCAAACATTATTTAAGAGTGAAATACTAAATGTTCCTTAACTGAAATCTGAAATGAGACTATAATTATTTGTCAATTCTGTTTAACATTGTAGGATGTCTTATCAGGCCTAGTAAATCAACTGGCTCAAAAAATAAGAGCAAAAATAAACAATACAAGTGTTGAAAAGTAAGAAAAACAACTTTTACTGTTTTCTGATTCAAATGTAGTAGGAAAAGAAGAAAAATGGATAAATCATTAGAGTTAAGAAATGAATTTAGTAAAGTCACCAGCTATAAGGTCAGGATACAGCAAACCTTGTCCTCAGGTAAACTAGGTATTTGTGTAAAATGTAAAAAATCCCAATATTACCAGAAAAAGTACTCCATGGACCTCTACCCTAAAAATAACAAAAACAGGTAATCATGCAAGGGTAGAAAATAGCCTAACAGAAGAAAAAGAGAACGAGAAAAGAGAGTAAAGGAAACTCAGGTATATGAAGTCACTTGCTTTTAGACATGGGCGCTAATGCAGTTCAGTGGATGAAAGATGGCTTTTGAAAACTGCTGGTACCTCAATTTCTGCTTTATTTTTGTGCTGGGAATCAAACTCACAGCCTCATGCTTGCCAGGATGGTAGCTCCATTTATGCAGCCAAACAGGAAAATAATAGCCTCTTTCACTTCAAATGTAATACCTAGAAATTAACTCAACATGAATAACGAGGTGTAAAACAGAAACCCAGAAGAACACATGACAGCATCTTCATGACTGAAGAATAAAAATATTTCTTTAAAAGTAAACAAAAATTACCATTAAAAAGAAAAATGGGAAATTGGGCAATGTTAAACTTAGTAGAACTCATTGATAAGGAAATAAGAGGTAAGTTTGTGTCTCCAATACATGAAAAGGACTTCTAAAACTCAAAACCTGCACCCATCTTAGAAATGGACTTCATAGAAAAGGATATCCACACTTCCTTAGGTTAGTTACATATACATGTACCTAGCATCATTAATCAGCAAGGGAATTCAAGTTGAATCCATTGTAAATTCATAGTACACATACCTTTATACTGCACCCATATTTCAGCATATCTTGTATTGGCTAGATAAGTCCCTTGGCTTCATCTAATTGTAAATGAGGCCAGAAAAGTTATTTTGTTTCAACTCCCTTGAGAGGAAGAACAGCATAAGCATTTGCATTCATAATGATTGATGTTATAATGATTTTGTTCTGGGGAAATGCTGCATCAATTAAATCTAACATCTCTTCAGGTTGCACAATTCCATCATAATTTCCTAAGAATTTCAAAAGCCTGATGCTCCAAAATGGAATGATTTGATGATTTATCAGTTATTACATAAAATTGCTAAAAATTTTTCTACTGTATGAGTACTAATGATGAAATTCAATTTTAGTCTGACCCTGCAGTTTTACTTGTTGAATGATCTCAGGACCAAGAGAAAGAAAAGTTATGCAAAATTTGTCAAACCACTAATAATACAAACTTTATGAAAAAATAAAGCCAAAGCCCCAAGAAGAAAAATGTTAATGCAAGTGAGCCAAGATTTATTCTGAGTTGTAAGCAATTAAAATGTCTTGCCTATGAAAGCCTTTAGAATATTTGCTGTCATTATTGTACGCCACACATGCATCAGCTTCCATTTTCTAAACTGTGAAAAGGAAACAAACAAATTAAACTAGCTCCACTGTGTTTCACACAGATGTTCAGAGATGCTTAGACTCTTATGTTCTATTTTCCCAAAGCAGATGCGTAGGGATCCACCATGCCTGATGCCAGTTTTCTTATTACCAAGATACTGTCTCACAGGCAGCCTGACTTTCCTGGACTCCAGGACGAAGCCACGGAGTAAAGATTGTTAACTTATGGAAAGGTGATCCACAGAAGCAACATTTATAACAAAATGAGAAAGATAAGGATGGATTTTACATTGTATGAGCCTAAAGCAACACAGAACTTTATTTAAAACATTGAAAACCTAAATAAGAAATCTCATTTAAACACCAGAAGTGGGCTTCTGCAATTCACAAAAAGGTGTTAACTATATTGCAGTGTTAACTTCTTGAATGTTTTTAAGTTTTAGTTTTCTTTGTACTAAAGTTCCTCTCTAGATGTCTGCAACGTCTCATGCACTCATATGTGGGGCTTTGAGGGGGTGATTAGATCATAGGAAGTGATATTAGTGGATTCATCCACTGTTGAGTTGATGTAGTTTATAGCTAAATGTGATACTGGCAGCGGAAGCTGGGTGCAGGAAGTGGGTCCGTGGGGGAGTGCCTGAAAATTCTGTCTCCCTCCTCCTCCCTTGATCTCTCTGTTTCCTGCTGCTATGCCATGAGCTGTTTCTTCCACGCCATTCTGCCCTGAGTTGGAGTCAGCCATCCGTGGCCTGAAACCTCTGCAATCTGAGCCAAAAATGTTTTTCTCCTTTAATTTGTCAGCATCAGACATTGTGTCTCACCACTGAAAATGTAACTAAGTCAGTGTGATAAACTGGTATCACGGGAAAAACATAAAAAAGTCCTCCAACAACCCTTATTTCGTATAAAACTTTAGTAAAATAAAGATTTCAGAAATTAAATTAGACAAATAAATTCCCTCATGCAAGGACATTTGGAAAACAAAAAAGAGTAAATAACAAATAAAACAGGTGCAAACTAAAAGGATCGCTATTGTACAAATTTAGGATATTTAAATAATTAACGCAATGGCTTACGTGTTATTCAATAAAATTAAAATTTACGAGTCTACATTGGTAATAATAAATGTCTACATATAAAAGTAAGAAAGAAATGACCCTTTCTTATAATATTTTTTCACTATTGTAAAATGAATTATTTTAATAGGAAATACTTTTTCTATAATCATAGTAATGTTACAAGCAGCAGTCATTCATCACTGGATGCTAAAATTAGTAAGAATCAGGATTATTTTCATACATTCAATGCTTCTTCACACCAATTGCTTATTCACTGAAATAACGATAAAAGAGTAACCTTATGATGGTGACTCCCCCTTAAGGAGATGTCAGACACCCCCTTAATGAACAGACCAACATAACATCACCAATAATGAATCAATTGTAGCTGTGCCTCAGTGTGTTACCCTGAGAATGACACAAAATTACTCACAAATGTACACTCTGCCTCTACCCACGAGGAAACGTGAGAATATCCAAGTGGATGAGGAAGCCACAAAGGAAAGAGGTCGTGCCGCTGCACGTCTGGCATCCCAGCATGGGCTCGGCAGTCACTCGGCCTTGTCGCAGCGTTCCATTCAGCTGCTGAAAAATTGAGTCCAAATGGCCTTAGATAACTATGCATGGAAGGAGAAGCCATCGGTGCTCCCAGGGCAGGTATCTGCACAAGATGGATCCACACATTAAGAGCCATTGATGGGTCACAGGCCCTGCTGACAAACTTGGATGTCCCCTCCCAAACAGGAACTCTGTGGTGACTGCAAATCTCTTCAAGGAGAGGAAAGAAGTCTGTCTCTGTGTGTCACTTTGAGATGTACCAGGTAAAGAGGGAATCTCCTCCTACTGGGAATATAAATAAGTTTCTTCTGAAGCAGTTCCTATCCATGTAGTCCTGGGGATGTCTACCCCTGATTATGAGCGGAAACGATGCTGAATGTTTAACTGAAACTTGTCCCACTCCCATGTTGATGAATTGTACTTTCTATTGAAAACTTCTAAAGTGTAGCATGAAAAACATAAGTACAGATTATTTTAAAGTAAAGCAAGGCATATGGAAGAACATAAAATTGATCTATTCATATCCAATATGTAGAAAAAATTTCTCTTTGGATACACACATTGGTTCTGAGTTCTCTTCTGATGTCTCCAGTAACCCACTCATAATCAAGAGGGGTATAGTCACACAGCCAAAGCTGGCTCTCTAGGGGTGTTTTAAGTGGTATCCTGGGAGGACATGATCTGAAATGAATGGATCTGGTTTGAGACCACAGACATCCTGAAAGATGAGTGTCTTTTCCCTACCAAGTGGCTTGAAGGAATGCCTGCTCCAGAAAACCTACCTCACATGAAGTCTGGAACTGTGGAGGTAGCCAGAGAGACATGACTCAGATTCCAGCACCACCACGTATATTAATCATTCACTAGGAATCTCCTCTACCACCTGAGCTTCCTTCTGATCATTTGTGATAAAAACAGTAATAGGTTATTGGGTTCATTTAAGAAATGAATAATTTAGAAAGTATATGTTCTATTCTGATTTCTCTTCTTTCACTTTTCTTTACTACAAGTTCTAAAAACCAGAACACAGTTCAACATACACTAATCCTGGGTCTCTTTCAACCACTTTTACTTTGGATCTTCTGCCAAATAAAAGCTTTGTGTCAAAGGACACAGAGTGAGTTATTATACATATTAGGTTATATCTGTGAGAAAATTCTAGCAAACACAGATATGAACACCAAATTACAGTTATCACATAATTTTGAAATTATTGGTGTTTATACCAAAAGTATAAAATGATTGAGGGGATTGATTTTATAGAAATTTACACCCAAATTAATAGAAACACTACAAAATAAGACAACACTGAAAAGTCATGCACAGTAAGGTGGTTATGTATGGTCTTTCTCAAAGGAGTCAATAATTATCTGAAAAAACAGTTTCTCAAAATGTTCACACATTAGAGAAAAACTGTATTTCAAAATAAGCACAAAAAATATATCTCTACTATACTAGTGATTGATAAATCCATTGGAAAATTGTCAAAAAATAATGTTATCTACATTTCTAAGACTAATTTTATTTTTATTTTTATTTTTTTTTATTTTAGAAACATAAAAGTACAAAAACATATTGACAAACAGACACCCATTATCATAGAAAATAGTACAATCACAACTAATCTATAGACAAGGTGATATGGTCTCAACAGTAGTTGTTGCTTTATCCATTGATATCTTCGAATTGTAGATGTATGGACCCATACACAGACATGCAAATTTAGTCA